>WTSP01003371.1:0-28639 GCA_025331215.1 Actenoides lindsayi
ATGAGGTTGGCATGGGCCCACCTCTCCAGCCTGTCAAGGTCCCTCTGGATGGCATCCCTTCCCTTCAGCATGTCAGCAACCCCACACAGTTTGGTATCAGCAAACTTGCTGAGGGTGCATTCAATGCCACTGTCCATATTGCTGACAAAGATGTTAAACAAGACTGGTCCCAGTACTGATTCTTGAGGGACTCCACTTGTCACTGGTCTCCACTTGGATACCGACCCATTGACAACCACTCTTTGGGAGCAGCCATTGAGCCAGTTCTTTATCTACTGAATTGTCCATCCACCAAACCCATATTTAACCAGCTTGGAAAAGTGAATCAGAATCTGATGGAGGGGGTAACAGCTCTTACTACCTCTTAAAAATTAATTTTTGCTGCTTCACAGAGAAGAAACACTAAAACTGCACATCTAGAAACATTGATCTCTAATTTTGACTACTTTAAGAAATGAGTCAGGTAGTCCTTATTTTGGCAGCATGTGGCAGCTTACATCCTTTTGGTGTTCACAAACCACAGTTAATTTTTGGTACTGAGCCTCTGTGACACTGACTCACTCAAGCACCTTTATCAGAGAGGCCTCCCAAACTACTGTGTTCTGCCTTGTCTGTGTGTGTCACTGGAAGTCCTCATGGAGACCCCCTTTCTCTGTGCATGCTCCTCTCATGCCCTGTCCTTCATACCCTGCCCATGAGCACAGACCTTTTCCCTTAATTTGCTTTGCTGCCTTAGCAGTCCCAGTTGTTGGGAAATACTGATGGTTGCAGTTCTTACTCCCAGAAATCCTGAACCTTTCTGAAAACACCCTATCAATCACCATGAGATTCATGGTATATTCCTGAGAAGTGGCATCACACTCAATGTCTCTGGCTCCCAAACTAAGAGATGAGTTTAATGATAAATAGGGAAGGAACAGGCAGCAGCAGCTGAGAGACAGGATAAGCTGGCAGATGCAAACAGCTGCATGAGATGAAAACTCATGTGGACTTCTACATTCTTTCCAGCATATTCTAATTCTCATTGTACTGCTTTTCAGATAGACTTCTAGTGTCCTTACACCCTCATCTTTATAACTATGTTCATGTTCCTAGTGAAATTCCAGGTTCCCACTTCCAGTGCTTTTTCCCAGATGACATCCATATTCTAGACATCTTAGCTTCTTCTGAACTCAAGGAAATAATTCTATGCTTGATATAACCATAACTCAGGACAACTTCTCTCTAATATTCACAGCTCACATTTACCAGACACTGCACATATCACTACTACATCCACCTTATCCTTGCTACTCCCTGCCTGTATCAGAAACGCCTCATCTTGCTTCTGCAGAGAATTTGGACCTCCCCAGCTTCAGTCTCACAGTACCCAAATTTTATCCAGACCTATTCCCATGTCACATAAACTGTATACTAAAGGACATATGCAAATTATTTGGGAATATGCAACTCAAATTGCTATTAAGACATTCATATGAGTCTGCACAGTTCCTAATAGACAGCTATGAGACCAAGATTGGATGGAATGGTAAAGGAGTATTTATTAGTAGAGAAAAGAACTAAGAGAGGTTATTTTTAATTCACACATATACTTTTTTTTTTTTTTTCAGACTATGTTCTAAAACCCATAGTGACCAGTTTATAGTTCTAAATCCAATGAGGCTACCAGCTCTTAGTAAACATTTGCTTTATCGACTTCTCTTAGTAGCTTTGAATTGTGAGCACTTATTTAATTTAGTTTCCTCTGCGCTTGCCATTTTCTTATTCTTTTACCTTGCCCTTTGGCCCTGGCAACTTTAAATGTGCTCTTCTTTGAAATAAGGATATCACAAGTACATTAGACAATTGAATCAATGATGTTATATTGAGAAGCCCTAGGGTAGCTTTTTTTTTCTTCCTTTTAATTAAGACCTTGATTATCTAAATTTAGGGAAGAACCTAGAGATTTAGTCATTGGAAAAACAATTAAAATGAATCAATTAGTACAACATAAAGTTCTTAGAATAAGTAAAGTTTCTTTATTTCTGTTAGCCTATGATATATTGCAAAAAAAAAATATTTCCAGGCTGGTCATATAGTCCAGAGGACCCCTATGGAAAACAGAAGGTCTGGTAATAAATATACTTCTGAAGACTGGAACAAAGAAAAATTGTGCCTGCTAGAATCCCATTCATTAAATCAACTTAAAATGTTTAAAATAATAAATTCATCCTTTTGCAAAATAGTACATTACCTTTCGGGCAGAAATATGAGTACTTCCTAATGATTTCATCATATATCTAAGATACTTGTGTAAAAGTCAATTAATTTGATGATGGTTGTTATTACATACACTACAAGAGTTAATGAATTATTTATGTACACAAAATATTCTATTGTTTTTAAAGATCAAAGGCAGTTGTAATAACATAAACCAGTTTAAGATTACATTCAGTTTGCATGCCAATCGTCATATATTGTGAGATGAAATTCCTTAGTGACCTGTTACTTTATTCTGCTCACAACATGATCATCAGCATATTGGAAAAAATCCATGATACATATTCTTTTATCTACTGAAGTCATACACCCTCTGATCCTTGTCTATTAGATGTGCCCAACATATTTTAAACTGCAGTAAAGCAAAAGAAAAGTAAAAAGAATGTGTGATCTTTCAAACACAAATTAAAAAAATATTTAAAAGACAAGGTTTTTTTTATAGCTAAGTTGTATCAACTTTACTCCAATTAAATAACACTTTTCTTTGCAAGTCATTAGCTCAATGGACTGAGTCATGAAACAAAGTATTATTCAGTTTGAGTAAGGGCATTAGATGAAAGTCTTTAATAAACAAAGAAAGAAAATTTCTTTAAAAATATATGAACAGTAACTTCAGTGCCATGATCGTAACTTGGAGAGAAGCTACATGTTCGGCTGCTCCTACTTGGACGTCCAAACATGAGACAACCAAATCTGATGATTTTATAGGTGCTGTGTTTCCATGCATTTGTTGTTGTTGTTATTTATTTAAGTGTTAATTTTGCTTTTAATAGATGGTATAAGGTTAGATTTGAGAATTTGTAACCCTATTTATTTTTATTCATGTTTGATGACATGGAGTTGAGATAGCAATGTAGGAATGAAGAGAGAAAAATGATGTCGTCAAAGCAAGGAATTAGTAAAACAATCTTCACAGAAGTGTAGGGAAGGCAGGACTGATGTTGTCAATGATGTTGTAGTGCTGAATATGCAGAAGCTAAGAACTTGGACAAGAGCCATCTGTATCTGTTGATGGACAGCTATTGTAAAAGTAATGAAGAACAAACTTAAGGTAAAAGAAGTAAAAGATGTAGTTATTGGGAAATCAAATAGAATTGAAGGTTTTGTTGTTGTTGTTTAGACAGAAGAGAATAAAACATCTTTGTACTGTGAAGGTAAAGAAGCAGAGTAGTTCAGAATAAATGCCAAAGAAATTATACTGGGAACATGAAACCAAGGAGACAAACAAAGGAGATCAGATTAAAAAAGGAGGAAAATCTGCAGGTGAACAATGAAAGCGTGAAAAGATAGAGTGTCTTGGAACTGAAAGGTGGAAAGGTAATTTTAATTTGAGAAGTTCAACAGTTCTTTTATGAAGAAAAAAATGGAGGGTTAGTAGAAAAAAGCGTGATGGCAAGGAAAAGATGTGAAAGGGTCTGGACCTGTGGTCAACTGACTTGCAAAATTAGAGTCATTTGTCTAGGAAGACTGAGGAGTTATGACTGAAGCACAGGGGAAATCCATAATTGTGCCCATAGGAGAAAGACAAGGGGTAGGAAGGAGATATCTTGAGACAAAAAAGTGTCATTGAACTGGAAGAACTGGTGGCCATAGTAAAGGTCACAGTACTGTAGGCTAGGGTCAAGTGGGAAAGAAGCCCAGGCAATGACTAGACTAGAAAAACACAGAGATCAGAGGAGGACCAGTGTTTGGTGAGAACAGCCTTGGAGAGCTGACCGGGGCTGCTGAACAGTGTGGATAAACATACAGCAAAGGGGTTACATGAATTGCCACGGGAGCTGTAGGCAAAGATGAGACTGTGGAGATAAAAGTGGAATTTGAATGAAATTAGAGAAATAAGATTGATGGATCTTGGATCACAGGAAGAGGGAGATATGAGGAGAGAAGATCTTAATAAATGGCATTCAGATAAGGAGAGAGAGTGCAAAGAGAAACAGAAATGCCGAATAAAAGACAGAAGTCCAAGAAGCCCAGGAAGTGCTTTGATCTAGGATGCACAGTGTAAATCTGCAAGAAAAGGCAGCTACATGAATAGTACCAATTTTAAAGACATAAGTCCCTGAGACAGCTAAGAGCTGAAGGAAATGTCTAGAAGCTCCAAAAGCATACTAACTTTTATAAATGGAGTGATCATTCCACAGATGGTAAGAGAATGGGAGGAAATAGAAACAAAGAGATGTAGTTGTTTTGATGTAACGTGTCATTCCTTAAATACAGCATCCACTTTTTTTTTGGCTCAAATGCAGATTATGACCTTTCAATATTTCGTCTAGAGATTTCTTTAGAGATTTTTCCTACTGTGGAGTCCAAATATCAGAGAGACTTAAAGCAAGTAGAGTGATATCATGTCAAGATTCTCCTGAGATACCTAGAATATGAAGTCATACTTTCAATTTTATATTAGTAGTTAAATATTTTTTTTACAGAGTGAAAAAATAACAAAGAGGAAGTAATGCAGTTAAGAGCTATCCTAATATTATGTGGAAAAAGCTTGATATTCTGGGATGGGGATTTTCTGCAAAGTTTAAATGGATTTTTCGATCTGAGCAATGGTTTGAAAATGAAAGTGTGCTTGGCCCAGTGTCTGACTCCCAACTCATTTGTGGACAGGGAGAGCTGGTAACTTTCCTGTCAGTCTCCTTCTCCTGGTTCTCTCCTTCTTCTCCTCTTTAAAATTAAGATGGAAAAGTGAACAGAAATAGCTAGTCACTTCTCATTCCTTACATGCACTTAAAAGAGAGTAATCATGCTGATGGGAAATCTTTTCCTAGACAGAATGCCCTGGGGACTTTTTAAAAAACTTGGAATTAGTTAAAATTCTTTTATGTGTACTACATAGCATGCCTGACTTCCCTGCTTCTCAATTATCTCAACTCTGGCCTGAGTGACCTAACTTGTCCCACATGAACACAGCTGTAGTATTGCTTGCATCTGTTGTAGTGGGAGCCAGAAATATGAATGCTTTTGAAAATCAGGCATTTAGATTTCAGCTGGCTGTGGGAGTGAGACACACAGAAACAGACAAAAAATAAAATAAAAAAAAGCTTCAGAGCAGCTTGTTCTGATTAAAGGCATGCTACAACAGAGGCCTTGGTATCCTATTTCATGGAACCTAATCCATCATGGACATGGTCCTTACAGCCTACTGTGACTGCATGCTGTTTCGCAGCCTTTGAAGGAATAGATTTATTCAAAGCATAGAGTTTGTATTTGTCTTCGTTTCTATGTTATAGAAAGCTGTTGTAGCAACACAGTCTGGAGGCAACAAGATGAAAGGCACTATGTCCAGATCTATTTGCAAAAAGAGGAAGTGGTTTTGCTGTAAGGTGGAGAGAAATGAAGACTCTTTGACACTAAATTCTTTCATTGTTCAGAGGTTTCACAGCACTTCATAAAAATCAGTATCTTTGATTGTAATTTTGGTGTTCCTTGTATGGCAAGCCTTGTAAGGGGAGCAGATATTCTGCAGAGTACTTCTGAATTTTAATAAAACTAGAAGTCATGGTTGCTCCCTACCTTGAAAAATACCTTAGCTAGGTACTGAAGAAGGAAAACAAGATAGTTCATTGCCTTTGAGCTGTGAGCTCTAAGGGAAAAGAATAGGCATGCAACACTCTAGCCAGACAGCATGTAGAAGTTACTGAATCTTGCCTTTTTTTTCTTCTTGATCTGAATTTGTATCTGATTATTTGATATATAAGCTCTAGAGAAGCTGTCTAACATGAACAATATTTTGAAGCCATATTTAGTACTGTTCCTTCTCCATATCTTGACCTAAGGCTTAATGTCTTCTTGATGCTCATCATTACAACTAATTTGAATCAATTTTGTATCTTCATTCAGCTAATCTGAAAAATAACAGAAGAAAGGCCTACTACATCTAGCATGACATACATTCATGAATGTAAAATGTCAGCTGGAAAGCTTCTCTTTTCTTCAAAGTGGAACTAACTGTTCAAAAATACTTCCTAGAAACAGAAGACCTATTATAATGTCTATAGAAACAAATAGGAACTTGGACTGATCCATAGCACCTTCAGATTACTGAACTGTCTTCTCTTAATTGTATATTCCTGTTCTAGATCTCCCTGTGAAAAAACTTCACATTAAAAAATACAGATAACTTCTCATTAAAAAATATTTTAGAAGTATCATTTAAATTTTTCATACAAGTGAAGTACAAGATGGTATGGGAATGAAGGGTGCATTGGTAGCCTTCCATTTGTCTAAGCAATTCTTCAGAAGTGAATTTCAGTAAAGCAAATTAATTTAAAATAATTTAAATTGGCTGACTTCCATATTTTTTCTGCTTCTTATTAAATTTAGTCATGAGTGCATTTTTGTTTTATAAGAAATAAGGAGGGACAACAATCTAGAAAAAAAAATTATTATAAGGTGAAGACTGTGGGTGGGGAATAACCACTAAGCATTTTTTATGCCTAATCACAGAAATGAAAACAGGCCCAAGTAATCAAATGAAATTAAAAGTGAGTGATATTTAAGTCATACAAAAGAAGCACAGCTGAGAAAAAGAACCCTAGAAAGCTGCCATCAGAACCCCTCTACATGCAGATTAAGCAAAAAATGTCTTCTTGAACTTTTCAGTTTTACATATTGAATTTATCTTCCCTTCCTAAGAGGGAAAATAAAGACTACCATTATTTACAAATGCTAGACCAATTGTTAAGCTGATGTGCAAAGGATGCTTGAAAATATGAGAAATATGTTAGTTGTTTATGATTATTCATAGAGAGTCTGTACAATAAACTGTGTGTATACTTTGCATAGATTTTGATTCAGACTCAGGTGAGTTTTTAAACAAATATTGCAAGTGAAATGAGAACAGCTGAAATTCAATTTGTGCATGCTAATTTGCTATATAAATAGAGTCAGATAGCATTGATTTCTTGCCCTGACTGGAGGCTCTTCATAAGCTACCAATACATGAAATCACTCAGAGAGAGGTAGGAGCTAGACTGCATTAGACAAGCTTGGAAAATTTCAAACCTCTCCTGGCTACACAAGCCTTGTGTGAAGCATCTTTCCTAGAAAGAAACAAATTAAGAGTCAAGATTTCTTGGTTGCATGGAGAGTTTAGGTTTAATTTTCCCCTGCCCCTTCCACCTAAATGAAAGGAATTTCTGTATCAGTGGCCTGGCTGCTTTGGAAGCTGATGCTTCCCCCTTTGGGCTCCCCAGCTTCAACACCACCTTAAACTCAATGACCCTACTCAACATCTTCAGTGACAGGCATGTGAGGCTGGAATAAAAGGAGTGAAATTTAACGATCCAGGGCTTTGAGGGTTTCCAAACTGTCCTAAGCAGTGTCCTCTCTCATGCCAGTTGTGTTGTTTCCTATGGGAATGCTTGAACATAGAAAGATACAACTTGCATTCCACAAAATATTTGTGTGAAAAAAATTTGTGTTTGTAGAGAAGTGAAATAAAAACGATGAAGCACAACCAGTGCAAGATTATTTCAAAGCTAGGCAAATAGGAGATTTCAGAGTTAACTTCTTTGCTTCTAGTAGCTAGATATTAGCCCCAAAATACAGAAATTCTCAATAAAGCTTTATTTCATAAAGATTTTCATTACTGGTGAACAACTATATGTTAAGAAATCTCTGAATGGAAAGTATGGTGCTAAATATGAAGTAACGGCACAGAAGCTCAACAACATAAATGAACTTTGAAAGATTGGTGCATGCATCTCATTGTTCAACCTCTTCTGCTTCCTTTTCAGTGAATTTGGTGTCTATAAGCTCTTGAGCGAGTCTTCACCTGCTATACACCTGCTTCATCTGCAGGTAAAAAAAGCCCGAATTTGCATTAAAAAACCTGGTTTGGATCCAGTTTTAATTCAGTATACACCCTGTTGCAATGGTAGAGGTTTCACTGAAGGCAAGACATCAAGGAACTGAGTTCTGTGTAAAAATCTAAATAACAATCACTGAAAGAAAAAAATAAAAGTAAACCAGCCAAAGTTATTTATCTTTTCAATTTTATGAGTAAGCATTTAGTCTGTGAAAGACTGAAGGTTGAGGAAAGAAAAATTAAAAGTCTTTTCATCAGAGTATTTTAAAAAGTTTGGTTTTATTCAAGTTGGTGGATTTCTATATTTAATCTTTTAACTTCTGTGCCTGATGAATACATTGAACAAAGGACATTAATATTAATAAGAAGCAGAGAATTTTGGGTGCTTCTCAGAAATAGAAAAATATTTGAAGGATTTTAACATTAATTTGTGCAACGGCCACAATTGAATTTGAGAGCCAAATGACTAATTTTGAGGAAATATGTAAATAGTCTTCCTCACATTAACTGTCTGATTTAATATTGTGGATATGTTTTGCGTAGTGAAAATATATATCAATGCATAGCTAAAAATGTACTAGTATTCATGGTTCAAGCGATTTGGTTTTAATTTTTTTTTAAAAGGTTTAATCCATAATGCATTTAGGAACATGTTAGCTGAATTCACCTGTGCAGTGGTAATGTTAGCCCATGGCTCCTGTAATTGAAACACATGAGATAATATGGTTTTAAAGGTGGAGTATTTCTTGGCTTAGATTTGTGTTTATTTTAAGATGTGATTTGAAGCAATTTCCCTTGGGAGCTTTAGTCTTAGATGGATCACAGTTTTAAACCAAACTACTCTTCCTCCCAAAAAGCTGCATGAATTTGACATATCTTTTCATTATGCAGAAGTTCATAAAGTACAGAAATGGGCATGCTGCTATGATTTATTTATTGATTAATGTGCAAGTTTGACTGAGGCTAAAATAAATGTTTGAAAATGAGCAGTGGATGGTAGAAGTTAACATAGGGCTAGAAACAAATGAACATGTCTTAGCCTCTGACGTGATCATGAAAGAATTAGAGTTAGCTAAATGAAAAAGTAATTTTTTGTACAAAATGGTTGTGAAGGAAAGTTAGAAACTGGATGTGATCATAACCAGCATTTTCTTATCTGAGTCTGCAGAGAGTCTGAAACAATGGCTCAGGGCAAAGAAGCCAGTGTTATATTTGCCAAATGTAAGCCATTTTCAAAAGTTGGTTTTGATGTGTAGAACAGAAAAAGAGAGGAAGATAAGAGGCCAGCAAAACAAAATCTCCTCTGTTGCTCTTTCAAAAGCAGGGAAGCCAGCCCAGTCTCAGTGCTGGAGACACTACATGGGGCAGTACCTCTGCCATCTGCCCTAGTCCACATTTCCAATCTCTTCAGCAGCATACCCTTCATTTCTTACTGGTTGCACCTTGACAAGTGCTGAGTGATTCACAACATTGCTTATTTCACCACCAGCAAAAGGTTGTTCACCCTTCCACTGGTTGTAGCTGGCAGAGCAGTGGCGTAAAAAAGGATGATGGGTTGAATGTAAGGGCATGGAAATGGAGGAGTAACAAAAGTGCTCATTACATTTTGAACAATTTCTATGTCTCATTTCAAGATGGGAAAGCTGAGCCTATGCAATCTTATTACTTGCCAGATGTTAATTTCACCCAGGATAATTTTCTGGAGCTTTTCCCTGGGCTGTATTTTGATGTGAGGATATCTGAGCTCTAGCAGCTTTTAATTCTAGTTCAAATATTAGTGCCAGGCAGCCCATGGAGAGGAAAGATCTCATTATTTTTCTTTAGGATTCCACATTTGGCAAGAGCTGTAGCAAATGAATTGTAAAAGGCTGGTAAAAGGGCACATCATCATTCTGACATGCAGTTCACACATTGCTTATGTCAAAATGCTGTTACTTCTCAAAGGGGTTTTACTAGGCAGACAGATTTTGGAGGCTTTCTGAGTGGATGACATACAGTCTTGCTGACGTCTGAAGCTTGCAGCTTTCAGATATTTCCGAAACTAGACTTCCCTGAATCCCTGCTTTATGTGGTGGAGCACTACCCTTAGAACTGAAGTGTCTGAAAATCAAAATATAGAGACTCAAGGAAGTAAAAGGTGAGAAGAAATAGAAGTATTTGGGTACTTCTCAGAAATGTGAAAAAACACATTTAAGAGATTTTAGCAGAGTAAAGATTTATCTGCTCTTGTTTTTAAGGTATTAAAACAGTAAAAATGCCACAGATGTAATTCACAGCAGGGTCAAAGGGATGTTTAATTAATTTTCAAAATCACAACAGAGATGGTTAATTCTCACTTGTGAACTGTGAAAGTGCCAGCTTTTATTCACTTACAGGACTTTACACACAGAAGGTGAGAACAAAGGAAGAATGGAAGACTCCTGTTTTTTCTTATGTAGAAATGAATGTTCATCAACTCACTTTCACTAGTAACTCAATGAGACAACAAGAAAGTAAAAGCATCTCATTTGCTTTGTAGAGCAGGACATAAATATTCTACCTCCATGTCACTGTAAGAGGCATTGCACATACCTTTTCTGGAGTTGCCTCGTTGTTTTACTCTGTCATTTTCCAGTGGTTTTGTGTTCTCTTAAACACACACCTGCAGGCAGTTGAGCTCTGTTGTTTCTACTGTGACCTGGTGTAAACCAAGATGAATGCAGAGCTTACACAACTTAAAGACCTAGGACACAGAGTGCTACAAAATGGCAATAAAGCAGGTGTATGATAATCATGGAAGAATTCACTTGCCTGTGAGCTTCATAGCACTGCCAGATGCAAGAAATATTCCATCAACCAGGCAAGCTGGGATGCAGGTGAGGCGAGAGTGGGCAGGAAGGTGAGAAGAGACTTGGCTGTCATGAACTTGCCCTTGGCTCTTCTGCAGCTACATAAGAGCCAGCAAAGCAGAGATACAGCTGAGAACTGATTTAGTCTCCGTCTGCAGATCAGGTTTACAGGGACTGAAAATGGGAGGTGTAAATTGTCTAATCTTTGCCCCACTGACCAACAGTGCTGCTCTTATCAGAAAAGAAATTTTCCAGCAATGCTCTGATTACTAGTCCCATGTTGATAATGAGGTGTAGAATGCCACATGGCAGGCTATGAAGTTTGAAAAGTGGGAGAGGTGGCTGAGCACATGTCAAGGTCTGTACTGAGGTCCTGAGCACTGCGTGAGAGTGGTATTTGGTTTAATGTGCATTATACAAGCTCTGTCATTTTTTTTGAATGTGCACTGCCCACAGCAGCAACCACTTAATGCATCATTAGATTTTTGCAGTAATTGGCTAGTATGGCCTTCTTTACAAAAGGAGAAGTGATTTTTCCTGGCATCCCATTTTATATGTGAGCTATTAGTCATATGCCATTGCTGGTATATTTGACTTGTTTGTTGCCTAATCTTTGAGGTGAATACTATTTAAGATTTATTTTGTAATTTTCACTGTGCCAGTGTAAAACATATAGTTTGTTGCCATCAGGTTTGAAAAAAATTACCTCTTGATGCAAAAAGGGTGTCAAGATTTGAAACTTCCCAGTGATAAATGAAAGAGGCACCAAATTTGCCTTTTCCCTGTATATTAATTTTTGATGATGATGGATTTTTTTTATATAACAGTGTGGGTTTCGTTCTTGTCCCCAAAATACCCTTGGAAATGAGGAGTGCTGTCCCAGCAATGTTATTATGCTGACAAAAAGATTTTAATTTTTAGACAGTTATAAAATATATGAATGCAGGCATAATGTTTTAGTTGCATAATGTAATACCAGGAATAGCTCACCAGTCATCTTAATCAGATCATCAGTCACTCAAAATCCCAATAATTTTCAGTATACCTTGTCTAAACGGAAGTCAGAGAAGACACTGGTAAGGTCATCAATTAGTACTGATACTGAAAGCTGACACTCAGTACATGGGACAGTAATGACAAACTGTATAAAACTTGGAATATTTTACAACCTTGGGGTCTTTTATATTTCCTATGAATTCTTGTCCACTTACTCTAATGCTTTCTGAATTGAACAGATCCACAAATTAAAGGAAAAAGTGTCTTCAAATCATTAACTCTCCAGTCTTTTTGCATTAATACAATTGATAAAAGTTCACTGTTTTCAAACCTTCCAAAGTTTGATCAGAGCTCTAAAATGACATTGCACTATATCTGTTCTATTCAGTTATGCCCATTTAAAATAATTAGAATAGAAATTCCTCCTTGCTGAGAAAACTCTGGACAGCTGGAGTCTTCCCTCTAACCTGCATAAAACTAACAGACATCACATCTTTCTTGTTAGGAATTCTGCATAATATTTCTCCTGCCAGTGCAATTTAAAATATCTGGTTTCCTGAAGTAAGGTCAGGAAGACTGGAAAGATGAGCAGCTACACTGTCAGCTTTTTTAATAATATGAATATATTAGGTAAGTGAAAATGTTTGGGGTTTTTTTTTTTTTGCAAGAATAGTTACCGAACTAACTTGGAGATTTTCTATATTCCTGAATAACAGTTTTCTAAATTATTCCCATAATTGGAAAGATGCTTACAAAGGTTGTAAACATCAAGACAATTTTATGTTAAATATCTAAAAAACCTGGTAGCTGAAAACTTACCTTATCAATAATTCAAACCAGTTCTGGGGAATGTAATCTGTTTTTTTGCCAATCTTTTATCTAGAACCGGGTGCCTGTATGGGTTCTATTGCTCCTCTGTGCCACAAGGTGTCACTGTTTTACCAATAGCAGCTTTAAAACACACACTACAGGAAAATATGCAGACATTCCTTGGCCTGGAGGTTAAAGAACTTGGAAACATACACAGATAACTATCTAGTTTTCAGCTGCTTGAAAAATGTAAAAAATGGCAACCTGTCAAAAATTAAACCAGAAAGATCTCCTTGACATGTACTGATGTACCAGCAAGCTTTCAAGATCTGCAGGTTGGTTTGCTTTCTCCTTCCATGTGTAAAGGCATGCTGTGCAGTCATTTGATCCCCTTACCTTGTGATGTGGTAAGAAATGTTATTTTAATTCTATTTCAATGGTTTAGAGGATGACATGTGGCATTTTGACAAACCCAGGTTTCTGTCCCCCTCGGACGAAGGTTGCGTTCACAGCTTCTGCCTCCTCCCCTGGAAGGGCTGCCCTGCTGCTTGCTTGATACTAGGACCTGTGTAGTTGTACTGGTATTATTAATGCAACACTTTGTATGACACTAAGCCTGTTACACAGACACCACGTAGAATACCGTAAAGAAGAAGTTCTACTACGAAGCACACATAGGAAATAAATGGGCTCAAGCATTAGTACTACAGTATTTTCTGCAACTGCATCAGCCAAATAAACCCCCAAAAATATTTAGTCATTCAGGAGATTTTCCAGATAGATACCTAGCTGGCAAATCATGGCTAAATTTCTCAGAGAAAGTCCAGCGTGGGGGGGTATCCATCACTTCTACAGGGCTTGCCTGGTGCAGTTCTGAGAACTGGCTGCTCAGCCAGGATTTTCCCTCTGTTCTGACTGGGAACCACAAAGGGAGCTGCTCAGTCATTGTGCTATTTCCTCTGTGCTCAGGGCAGCCAGAAGAACTATTTCAAACCAAGTTCATTATGCAAAAACCTTCAGAAAAGCTAAGAGAAGAAAGAGAGAGGGAAAAGGAGGGAGCAAGATGAATTGGCTCACAGATGCATCAGGAGAGATTTGGCATTTACTTACAAGGCTGTAAGAAGTACTGGGAAAGGGAATGTAGCAAGGGAGTTGTAGGGGAATATTGTGCAGTGGATGATGAGATATTGCTTGGGATTTTCTGCCCAGGTACTTATGACCTTGGAGAGAACATCTGAATTTCCTAACATGAGATGGTTGAATTGGAAACTTTGATGTGTTCACTGTCAAGACCAAAGATGATGAGCTGTGAGTTAAGAGGACCAGATACAGCCATCCTATGTGTATTCATAGATTGTAAAGCTAGCAACCTATTGCTGTAACAAAATAAAATAAAATGAAATAAAATAATAAACCAGATATCCTAGGCATTAAATTATTTCACTATCAGATGAAAAAGATGTTAAAGATGGTGAGTATATCCTTCATTTTGTAATCTGTTTTGGTAATCTTTGTGGACCTTACAAGACTGAAAAGCCATTGGAAATGTTTCTTCATCCTGGGATGAAGATTACTGACAAAATGGCATGTGAAAAGATTGCTGGAAATTGCTGTCTAAATCATTACTTTTTCTGTGCAGAAATAATGACACTCTGTGAAGAGTGTTTAAGTATAGAGAAGAGGGAATTTATCCACAGGAGTTTGCTGGATTTTAAAAAACCATTAGGCTATGTCCTTGATATCAGTCAGGTTGCTGTAAGGAGAGGAAAATATAGTTCTGTTGCCTCAACTTTTCTAGTGAATTTTAGCAATGGTTAGTTAGAGATACTTTCTTTTAAGCAGCCAGAGAGCTAAGCTCATACTGAGGATCCTTTCTGTAATTCGGTATTCGTATTTAAAAAGGCAGTAGCAAAAAACCACCAGATTCTTCTCTCTGTGACTCCAGCTTTGCTTTTCTTTCTAGTGAAAGTACCAAAAAAAATGTGGTGTTTTTTTTTTGTTTGTTTGGTTTTTTTGTTGGTTTTTTTTGGTCTTTGATTTCATACACACAGCAAACCACACTTCACACAATGTTTCTTAGCAGGGGCATCTGCAGGGGTCACCACACAGTGCTTGTTGGCAGCAGTGGTGAGCAGCATGGCATCCATTGCACTGTGTGATGGTGTCTCACCTGGTCATGCTTTCAGCTCACATGGATGCACATCTTCTCAACCAGGTTTCTGTGTGTTCAACTATTTCACCTTGCTTTTATTAGGTTTCACTAGACAACATATATATTCTTTAAGCTGAAAATCACTCCCAACAAAAACGGTGTTTACAGCAGTGATAGTTAAATCTCATGCTGGAAGACAGAGCATGATCATGTCTCTGGGATGGAAGGTAACGTAAGCTCTTTATGCGCTGTGTAAAATCTTTTCCTCAGGCTGCCAAGGGTGCCTATCACCTTTGCTAATGATTCCCCAAATATTACTGTGTTACTGATCTCTTTTCAACTCAGGCTGTAAGCCATGGCCATCTAATTCCCATGAGATAGTCTTCTTTTTGTATAAACTGCACCTCAAACTAAATGGAAAATAATAAATAGCAATAGTTTTTCTGATGGAAACTTCCTTCTACAGAAAGGCTCAAATGTCATATAATACTTAGGAAGATAAAGTCTCATCCATTATAAAATCCCCACCAAATCAGGAGCTTTTACCGTTCACTTTATTTGTTCAGCCTAGGAAGAGGTGAAACTTCAGCCTTCTCTTTTACCTCCTCATGTGCCAATGCAGATACAACAGTGGCTCTGGCCACCATTTTCAGCTGTGACTGTGCAGTGTGTCAAGGTTTAGAGCTGGGCCAGACACTAGATGAATGACAGATGCTCTCTATTAACCCCTTTCCCTTCCCAAAGAGGAAGAGAAAGGAAATAAGGGAGAGACATGTAAGGATTGGAAAAGAAAACTAAAACAGGTTTAATGAAAGTAATAATAATAGTAAAATGGAATATATACAAATATATAGAAAACCAATATCAAACTCAACCCCTCTGATGGCAATACATCGCTGTCACCACTGATGCTCTGGAACAGGCACTAGGGAAGTCCTAGACTGGACTCAGAAGCAGATGGGAACGGGATTCAGGAGATGGATTCTGGAACTGGATTCAGGAACACTTGGATTGGGATTGAAGGCAGAATGGACAGAGTCCTCCTCAGATGCTGACCATTGAAGAAGAGAGCTTGATTCTTGTGACCCCTTGGCATTATGCTGAATATGACATATATGGGCTGGCATTCCTTGTTGGTCAGTTTGGGGTCACCTGTTCCTGTCCACTTCTACCTGCAGGTGCGGCCTTTTGCTTTCTGCACCCCCAGTGTGGTACATGAGATCTAGTGGTGGCCTTGGTCTGCACACCAATCCTTGGTAGTAACTCTAAACATGGGGTGTTATCAGTGCTCTAGCAGTGGTACTAGCAGACGCAGTCTAGCAGACACTGTCTGCAAAAACATGCTGCTAACTTCAGAAAGTGCAGTTAGTTAGAAGAAACTGAGCTGAAAAGTTACATCACGGAACAGAATTAGTTCTATTCTAACTCAAATCAGAACATGGTGTGGTGTGGATCTGTGGAGTGCAACCTCAGAGAGATGCACAGTCGCACACTTCCTGGTGACATCATCTGCTGCTGGCTGAAGGTTGCAGCACGGCCCTTCTTTCTCTGCAACCCTTGGGAAAACAGCCCATGTGTCTGCATGCTGCTTGAGCCTCACTGGAAACATTCTCTGGCATTCAGAGCAGCAAGACAAAGAAATGCTCATATTCCTTTCAGGGCTTGACAAACCTCATTTCATAAAGGCTTTTTGCATTTGCCAGATTTACAGTAGCTGATCAGGAGCTGTTTATGCAGGCGCAGCTTGGTCCCTGAATACCTTCCAGGCAGTGTGCTATCATGTACTCGATTTGTAGAGCCTGCTTTTTACACACAGTGGGTATTCAGTAGATTCACTAAGTACAGTCAAGCTGTCACTCATCAAAGAAAGGGACAAAAATATCAAAGTATTCTTTGTCTTTTCAGGGTCCTTCCAGGCTAACCAGGCTACATTCAGTAACATGCAATGACAACATTCTATGCTCAGTCATGTGTTCCTCTTTAAAGATGTATCCTTGTACAATTACCACTGATCATGGCGAGAGCTGGCATGAGTCATGGTGACATGACCACAGAAATATTGGGGCAGCCTGTCTGCCCATTTATGGTACTCCATCATGTCATGAAAAACATTAAAAAAGAGCTGAATGCAGAAATAGGCAGGATACAAGTTAACTTCAACATGGAGAGGAGAAAGTAAGATTAGAGGGGACTGCCCAAAATTTCAAGTTTTACCCTCACTAGGTTTAATATGCTTTTTCAGCTCCAACCAGACTGTATTGATTAACTGGATAGGTGAGTAAAGTGCATGATTTTAATCTATGGAAAAGATAAAGAGAAAATGAGAGTTATTAGGTTAACTCCTCTCAGTATAAAGAGGCTGTTACTGAAGACCATTAAAAAACAAGAGTCTAGTGACAAAATTATTTTTCTTTCTTTCCCACTATCATTATATTAATACAAAAGATGTGCAGATGCTCAACTACCAACTTCTCACTAATGTTCAAAGGCATTTAATTCTTATTTTTGCCTTTTAAAATCTCTCCCCAAGATACCTAATACATTTCCAGCAGTCCTTCATGCTTAGCATTTATCATACAACCAGTAATCCCTATCTTCTCCAGCTTCTGTGCTGACAAATGTTAGCCCTGTATTTCAAAAGTTAATAACCACAGGGACACATTTCAACTTAACAGAAGATCTGGGTTTTCTTGGTTTCCCACAGCAATTATTAAGAATCCTGGAAGAAAATGAGTCAAATGAAAACATTATATGGCAAAATAGGAAGATGGTTGCACAGTTGTTAAGATAGGATATGTTTTACACACTAATTCCTCCAAAATAATCTGATTCAAAAAAATAATAATTCATACAGTAGGAACATGACCAAGTCTGGATAGTGAGCAAAATTAATGGGTCAAAGGAAAGCAGCACATACTCTAACTTCTACATGACATTTTAATGATGTATTTTCTAGAAACTTATGCACAAAGCTAATTCAGTTTTTCCTGATTTGGATATTGTCATAAAAGTTATAAATTTGACAGTTAAAGTGATCTATGGTGCAGATAGCAGCAAAGTATTGATCTTGGAACAACAGGAATTTAAGTCAGCTTTGTCTATCCTTGGTGAATACTTTGCAATTTGTTACACCTTTCTTGCTGCCGTTTGTTATTTCATTACAGAATCATTTAGGAGAATCTGTGATGCTCTGATGAATTACTGTATAGAATACAGAGAGCAGAGAAGATTTTTTTAAGATCCTTCCCCAAGACAATCTGTTTTTTGCAAAAGATAAGATCAATATGCTCACGAATGATACTAACTTTTGAGAAAGTGTGAAACAAAACAAACAGGGTTTAAGTACTGGGAACAGAAAATAAAGGAGAACTAAACTTAGAAATACTTTGGTTAATAAATCAAGATAAAATACCAAATATTCAATTAAGTAGATTGAGCTTCAGAAAATAGGGATAGGTCTAAAATTGCCAGCTTGTTCTGAGTAGGGATTGATTGCAATCTATTGAATTCAATGTGGACAGTAAATATTCCTCTTCACAAGGTGAAAAATTTAATTTCAGAACATAGGTGCTATCTTTATAAGATCAGGGGAGCAGAAGTCTTCACTCCATGTAGTATATTGCATTGGTTTTCCTCAAAACACTTCCCATGAGAGAATACAACCAAATGCCCTCTGTAGAGTTTCTCATTTCTCATTTCTCATACATTAGCTGCTTCTGCATTCACTGGGCTGAATAGTGTGAAGTATTATCAAAGAGTGGTTTTGTTTTGGTTGATTGAAAATTTTTTTTTTGGTGGGGGGCTGTAAGGCATTTTAATATCCAAGTGTTTTATTTCCAGTTACATACATTATGAAACAGTCAAAGATGACCTCTTTCTTCTGCTGGTTCTATTCAAAATAATTGCAGAAGAAATGTGGCATTGAAATTTTATATTTGTTTATTTTGCTTTTGGTAAATGCTTCGTGCACCCTTTCTATGCTTTTCTGTCCACTGACAACAAATGCTAATTACTGTCTACAGCATTCTTCCTCTTCTCCTTTGGCCAGGTCCTGGCTTAAAACTATTTCTCACCAGGAAGCAGTCTGGACTGAGTGGTCCTCTCCTTTCTTTTGGCACTGAGTACCTTGTGTCACAAGGTGCTAGGTTCCCCTTCATCACTGGGACCTGTTCAGCCACCATCCCACGTCCATAGAAATACTCCCATAGGTCTGAGTGGAGGTGTGTGAAACCTTCTGTGTCTCAGACTCTTACCTGAATCTCATATCCTATGTCAGGAACAGGGATCTTTGTTCTGATCCATGTCTTACAGGCATATGAACTTGAGGTTATTTTCAATGCATAATTTAATAAGTAGAGCATTGTATTCTTCATTTACAAATAAACAGGAAAGAAATTAAGCATTAGATATGAGCTGTTGAGCTTACTGTCAGCTGTTTTTGGAACAAACTGTGGCTAAAACTCTGTAACAAAGGGACTTTCATAATAGAATTTACTTTATTCTGCATTACAACGTAAATCTCTATGTCCTATGACTCCAGCTACAGTATTTTATATCAAAATAGCTGATGATGCAAACCAGATTTCACTACTGTTGAGACCTTGCTCTCTGATCTTTCTTCCATTCACTTGAGGAAAAAAATACCTTTTCCTTCCAAATGTCTCCCCCAAAAGCTTTTAAGAGATAAACATTTTCCCCTTTCTTTATTCTAATGTAAACTTGAACTCATAAAGTTTCGTTAAAAGAGTGTAAATCTTTTCCCTCCAGAAGTTATCTGCCATGTTTCTCCTTATCCTTTGGATGACTGCAGTAATTTTTATACTGTGCTGTCGGGAGTGTAATGTTAAGTGCTTCATTAATGATGATTTGTGCCATTGAAAAGTTTAAAATAGGCATATCTTGGCAAGGGACGGACATTATTTATTTTCATTCTTTGTATTAAACTCTGCAAAGAACATTTTAAGAGCAGTTTTGCTTCTACTTGGGGATGCCATAAGCAATATTTCACATGCCATTGCCTCAGAGGCAGCATTAATCAGGAGAACAATAATAGTGACTGCACACATTGCTAATAAATATTTGCATTTATTTGTGATAAAAAGAATACACTTCACTGTGTGAAAGGAAGGAGGTAAGTAGAGAGATGCTTGTCTGCATTTTGAAATTATGATTCCAGAGATTTGCTGCTTGAAGGGTTGAGAAATAATAATTGGACTTCAAGGACCCATGCCCTGCAGAGCATGGTACAGCAGTGCAGTAGAAAGAAAATAAAACTGGAAGCTGAGAACCATCCTAGGGGACAGGTTGGGGTTCCCCAGAGTACCTCACTTCTAAAGAAAATGAGGGGATCACACTTAGCTTTGGAGGTGGGGAGGGATAGGTAGAAGCAAGAGATGGGAGCCTCTATGCTCTGACGTGCTGATGGATTTAGCCTCTGACCTGGCTGCTGGCTTGGGACCTTGTCCTGGATTTGGGAGTGGCTAGCTTGTTACTTGCCAAGAGAGGCAATGAGGGTGCAGAACTCATGTTAAAATACAAGACAAGTAAAATAACCACAACATGCCTTAATGTACAAAAACTCAAAGATTGTTTAACATTTCACTGTCTATTTGAATATTAAGTTCAGGGTTTTTTTTCCTCCTCACAGTATATTATAAAAGGAAACAGAGGCTTATTTGATAAAAAAAAAATAAAAATGGTACTAAGACCAACACAGGGTGGTATAAAATGCCTGTGTTTTTGTTGCTTAACTACAGTTTTTTCAAGATGTTGTAAAAACATGATATTTATTGGAAACAAATCTAGAGGAAATGTAATTTTTTTTTCTATTTAATATATAAATAGACAAAATAAATATTACTATATCTTAAATTTCACATCACCTCATTAAAACATCAAGCACAGGGAATGTCAAATGGAAGGTAATTTCATTTTTGTGTTTTAGTTCTCTCTGACTATGTTTCTCTAGGCAGACAGAGGCTTAAGTGAGTATGTCGGTAAACCGGAGAGAACTACTTCTGAAGATCTGAGACTCTTGTCTGTGAACTCCAAGATGGCATCTGGAGACAAAGAATGAGAATAAGCTGCTTTTCATGGTCAGAAAAGAAAAGGGGAAAAAAAAAAAGTTTAATATTGCAGTGTCCCAGAAATAAGTTTTAGGAGCAGTATTAAATAACTTTGCAGGAAAGGAAAGGTCAAACACAGTATTAAAAGTCTCTGAATTAAATACCCTAGAGAAATTAAATTGTTAATAAAGACTCTTAAAGCCCCTTTACAATTAGTGTTTCCTGGAACTTTGAAGAGACCAGATTGCCTATGCAATGTAAAATGTCACTGGAAAAAATATTTATTTAATCAACATGGATTAAAATATAAGAATCTTTGTGTGGTTCAACTCAGCTGCAATATTTTCCAGCACACATCTGCAGCAGTCAGATACCAGCCTATCTGGGTCTGTGGTTCATAGTTTAGTCATTTGTTGGTTCCCCTGTACTGGAAAAATCCATCAATCTGTTTTATAGAGTGAAAATCTACAGAAATTACAGTTCCCACAATAGAAATAACAACACAAAACTAGATTTAAGGGGCCCTCTACAATTTCAGTGGCCAGACTGCTATGTATTTCAGCACAAATGGAAAAAAAAAAAAAAAAGAATGGGCTATTGAAAGAGGAATTATTTACTACAGATGGTATTTAATTTTACACTTAATCAACAAGCATAATTTAATTTAGTGTCAGAGAAGCAGAGTGAACAAGGAGGTACCTGCCACAGGGGAACGAAGTTGCCCTGGGAGGAGAGGACTCTGCAGGAGGGAGGAGGAAGGAGGGAAGTCCCTCTTGAAGAGCATACCAATACTGGTGACTGTGAAGGGGATAGAAGCTGGGATCCCTCACAGCTACCACACTTCTTCTGACAAGAAATAGATAAATTTCTCACTCTTTTTGCAGGACACAGCAACCTTGACATGCTGCGAGTCCGTGGGATGAAATGAAAGACAACAAAAGAAAGTAATGCATTCACTCTAATTGTCAGGGAAAACAATTAACAAAGAAACAAAGACATTTTTGTCAACTAAAGCTTGTCAGGGGAAAAGCCCACCTTAAGAGTTGTCCAGGTGATGCTATTCCCATCAAATAAAATTAATCAAAATATTGATGTCTATATCCAGGATTATGATGTCCTCCTGTCAGCAACAACTTGCCAGCAGTGTTAACTGTAGCAGAACCGATATTCAGAAACTCCCAAAACATTTAAAGCATGTCATCTTTCTACTCCCAGTTAGTAATGCAAGACATTAACAAGCTCAATGATCAGTTTTAAAAAAGTTTTACAAAGCCTATATGCATCCATTTGCCTTTTGACTAATGAAACTTCCTTGCGGGTTCATTTTCCCCGCCCATTTCCTCCACCTAAAAGTAGCAGTTTAGGAGTTTCATTGGCATTACAGATGCAGTTGGTCCATAAAAGGAAAGTGCCTGTGGAGAAAGCTCCGGATTAGATGTACTCCCTGCGGAGTGATTAAAAACCATTTCTGATAAAACATGCTATTTGAGTTATTTTTTCTTTGTAAAGGATCTTATGCAAAACTGTGTTGCAGTTTGGTCACAGTATATGAAGTCTTCAGTACTCAGAATTTGGCATACTAAAAGAAGTTACAGCAGTGCCAGGTAAAGGACCAAGTACAGGGTTTGCTCTGGAAACTGCACAATCACAAATAGAGCTATGTGGATTTTTCCAAAGTAATAATTATTCTCTTCAAATATATCTATAAATAAATCAAAATAATTTGTCAATGTGTGCTGAATTTCATTACTAGTTCAGGCTTCCACACCTCCCCTCCTCCCCATCTAGTATGTGAAATTGGTTTGGTTTTTTTTAACTTATTTTTACCTGGTTCTCCTCCCACGATAAACCTGGATCTGTTTGTATGTTTCAGACAGATCATAGAATCATAGAATCATTCAGGTTGGAAAAGACCCTTGGGATCTTTGAGTCCAACCATTAACCCTACTCTACAAAGTTCACCCCTAGACCATGTCCCCTAACACCACAGCTAAACAACCTTTAAACACATGCAGGGAGGGTGATTGAAACACCTCCTTGGGAAGCCTATTCCAGTGTCTGACTGTACTCTTTCTGTGAAAATTTTTTCCCTAATGTCCAGTCTAAACCTACCCTGTTGCAGCTTGAATCCGTTCCCTCTTGTTCTATCACTAATTATCTGTGAGAAGAGACCATCACCAACCTCTCTACAATGTCCTTTCAGGTAGAGAGTGATGAGGTATCCCCTTAGCCTCCTCTTCCTCAAACTAAACAGTCCCAGCTCCTTCAATCGTTCGTTGTAAGATTTATTCTCCATGCACTTCACCAGCTTTGTTGTCTTCCTCTGTACTCACTCCAGCACCTTGATATTTCTCTTGTATTGAGGTGCCCAAAACTGGACACAATACTAAGGTCATGGCCTCACCAGTGCTGAGTACAGGAAGACAATCACCTCCCTACTTTTGCTGCTCACACTAATACAAGCCAAGATGCCACTGGCTTTCTTGGACACCTGGGCACACTGCTGGCTCATATTCAGCCGCTTGTCAATTACAACCCCCAGGTCCTTTTCTACCAGACAGCTTTCCAGCCACACTGCCCCAAGCCTTTAATGTTGCATGGTGTTTTGGCCCAAGTGCAGGACCTGGCACTTGGACTTGTTGAAGCTCATACTGTTAACATTGTCCCATCAATTCAGTCTATGCAAGTCTCTCTGTAGAGCCTCCCTATCCTCATGCAGATCAACACTCCCACCTAATTTGGTGTCATCTGTGAATTTACAGATGATACACTCTATGTCCTCATCAAGATCATCAATAAAGATGTTAAACAGAAATTGTCCCAACACTGAGCCCTGAGGAACACCACCTATGACTGGCTGCCAGCTGGATTTAACTCCATTGACCAGCACTCTCTTGCTGTGGAAATGTCAGTTGTTATATTTTAACATATTAAGTAGTTGGGTAGGTAAGGAAAACCCTGTACAGACCCACTTTCAAAAAAGGCTGAAGTAAATATTCTGTTTGTGTAAAGTATCTGAAGCTCCATACCCAGACAAAACAGGATGCATGTCCCAAAGGAGGGAAACATTTTAGGGTGAGTTAATGCTTCATCACCTTAGTCATCAGAGACTAAGAAATTAATCCTTTGGAAACCAAATTTCATTAGTTCCAGTCCTTATGGTACAAGAATCTAAATAAAACTTCCTGACTTTAATGTGTTACATGATGTCTTGAGATTAAATGGATCTCTCTTTGATCACCCCTGCCTTATGCATCACAGGTAAATACCCTGAAAATTAAATAAAAAGTTTAATTTCAAATACAATCTTCCTTACTTTAGGAAGAACACTGAAAGATATTTATTTAAGGTCCCATGAATCTATTTTTTTTTCTTTACTATGACTTAAAATATTTTATTTTCAGAGTTTCATCAAGAAAATGAAACACCTGTTTAGTGAAGAACAGCATGAGTGGTAAAGCTTGTATTTTATGCTGTGTAATGTCTGAAAAAAAATACCCATTTCCTCCCATGACACCAGACCAGAACTGCTCCTTCTTTCTGAATCCCACGATCCAGAAGATGTGGGAGCACAGCATTACTTTCATGAACAGTCTTCAAATTTGGGCAGGACTGGGACTGAGTACAGTTGTCCTGCCAGATCCATCTCCTGTTGTCTGACAGAGAATGTGAGGCATTTTGAAACTGCTATGAGACCAGAGAAATAAAAAGAGGGTGAAGGAAGACAGAAAACCCTGTCTTTAACTTTGATACAAAAAGGAGAAAAGAAAAGAACAAACAGTATTGGTGATATGCTGTTTTAAACCCCTTTAAAGTCTAGTAATAGAAATAATTAGGCCTCAAAGTTTTTTAGGGGACCAAGGCAATAAATGTGTAATGTGGCCTAAATTGGGTATATTTTGGGTTTTTTTAAAAAGGTATTTCTGAATTTTTGTTTACTATTCAAGGAATGTTATTGTTCCCTGGGAAATATATGAAATATGAGTTTGCCAAGATCAGTGATGATTTTGATAGATGGACTGAAAGCTTTTCAGTCATACATTACAGAAGGGCAGAAAGTTTACTAAAGGAATTTTTCTTCCATCTCTTTTCCTTAGTCAACATAAATTCAGTGTTTTGTGGCAGTTTGAATAAAAAAGCCACATACTATATGAATCAAACTCATGTTCTCTTCCAAATACTGAGTGTTTTCCTTAGGAAAAGTATATGTATCTGTGAAGCCTGAATACATGTCTGTACTTTGACTACAGAAAATGCAGAAAGCCATATAGATTGGATAAATCAACATGACACACAATGACTGTGTGCCTACTTTGGTATTTTACTTTGAACTAGGATTACATTTTGTCTCCAATTAATGCATCTCACATCAGAGAATTTTCTTGGAGGACACAAACTAGATTCCTTGATGAAAGTGAATTGACAGATACTGTCCTGGTGTCTACATTCCAGAAGAGTGTCTGGAAAGCTGCTTGGAAGAAAAGGACCTAGGGGTGTTGGTTGACACCTGTCTGAATGTGAGCCAGAAGTGTGCCCAGGTGGCCAAGCAGGCAGAGACCACCTGTCTAGAAGTGTAGAGATGAGAAATAACACTCCTATGCTGAGTGAGAGACACAGAGGATGAGCTATTTGGAGCCAGAAGGTTTATGTGAAAATATTTATCCTGAGAGTCCCATGTGTCGTTCTGTATGGTTTCTGTCTGACAAAGGTCTGTGCCTGCTGCTTTTCAGAAGTCACAGTTGCCTTAGACAAATAGGATATCTGTTTTGAAGATACATTAGGCATTCCTATAAACTCTGCTTTAAATTCAAATTGAACAGATAATGCATGAGAAAGCCATAAGTTACTGGTAATGTGTACAAAATATTGTACCTTCCTCAAGGCAAAATTATGGAAAAACACAAGAGGGAATACAGGGAAAGACCTAATTTACTAAAATATGTTGTGGGTTTTTTTTTCACTTAAAAAAATGGCTGCCTTCTCAGATGTAAGGCCTCATTCTAAGGACTTTGTTTTTAATGAAAAGAAATCACTTCAAGGTTAGCCTTGAGAAAACACATAGGAGTATATAATTGTATTAGACAGACAGCTTTGTTAAATATTTTTTCTCTTCATAGATTTCTCAGGCTTTTTAGACTGTATGTATGAGCAATAGAGCACATGCAGAAAACACTTTCATACTGGATGCAGAAAAAAGAGGTAGGAACGCATATCACCATATAGACATTTGTACTCACTCATAAACATACATGTATGCTCACATGCACTGCCAAATAATCTTAAACATCTGTCTTTTGCCATTCTGGTGTGCATACAGCTACAGAAGTATCAGTATCTATATAATTTTGCCCATCTATATTTCTTTCTATGAATGATAAATAATTAGTGGTGTAGCTATAAAGCTTATGTATTTCTAGCCAATGACACCTTCAAGGTCCCTCTGCTGCCTACTGCTTGACCTTGGTTTAAAAGCACACAGAATGGAAACCTTGAAACCAAGATCAACAGGATTCATTCTGACAGAAAACAGATGCAGCACAATAGAGAAAAATACACATTTAATTTTAATCTTTTTTTAAGCAATCTGACTATTACCAGTTCTTAAAAAAATCCTACAGTACATATTGTCCTTCACACATGTAGCATACATTCTGATACTCCATTTACATTTTGATTGGATAACACTGTAACTACAATGACTATAGCAATATCTACATTATTCCTCCCTTTAGACAGAGTAGCAGGATAATACATACCTACCTGCAGAAGTAACATAACAAAGGGTTATGGCCTTAAAATGAGCTTTCTGAATTAAAGATTCCCGAGTTCATAAAAGAATAATAAGAAGGATTTTATTTCATAATATTTGGACAGGGAGGTTATTAGGCTGCAATATAAGCAGATGATACACAGTGATGTGACCTTAAAGATACTGCTATTGTCTTACGTTGCTTTTCAATTTATGTTCTGTATCAAGCCAGATAATCTTAGGTAGGGATTAATAGACAACTTGTTTTCTGAAAGGCAATGAAAACAATATCTTTACAAAGTGGGGAACAGAATTCGAGATCATGTCACATAACACTGGTGCAAGTCAATGTGAAATAGACAAAACCAAACCTGGCTCTCCAGCTGCAGTTGTCCATTGGAAATGATCACTGAATAGAAGTTTGTCTCAAGTCTTCCCATGAGGACAACTGCTTGCCCCTGCATTATTCTGTGCTTCTATCAGGAAGAAAATATAACCCTTTACTGATTTTATTTGTCAATGTAACAAAGATGAAAGTGGTGCTTAAATATTCAGAAGAGGCAGATCACTCATACAAAGCTGCCTAGATCGCTTAATCTTCTCATGACCAAAGAAGGGGCATCATAATACTGCTAGAGCATAGGAACAAAGAATATGGGACATTGTTTATGAAGTTATCCTGGAAAGAACTAATAGTTAAAATTATTAACTTACAGTAATGGTAAAAAGAGCTGGCATTATATTTGGATGAAAAAAAGAGTGTCATACTAAAAGAGCAGAAATAGATACAGTGGCATCTGTAGGAAAACTACTGGAAGACTGTACATATCCAAAGTCTACTCTTCGTAAGAGTATAAGGTGGTGATTTGTAAAGACAGAAAGATCTAGAAGACCCTTCTAATGATTGGGGTCATTTAAAGAATCATCATGTGAGCATCTGATTTTTGGAGGCACATAAAAATTATCCACATTCCACAAATGGTGGAAGACTCATTATAACAATAATTACTGATCCTAATTTGACAAAGTAGAAGACAGCTAACATATTGAAAAAGTGGGTGGAATGGATGACTATGACAATTGAATTTTTCTGTCATGCCACAAGACATTTCTGAAACAGAAAGGACTATCCCTTTTATATGGGTAAGCAGTGTAGAATCTGGTAATCCGTGACTCAACCTTTCTTTTTTTTTGTGGACTTAAACCATTTTTCAGTGCACATTAACAACCTTTAAGTAAAGTCATGTGCGCAGATGGTTAAAAAATTTCTGAACTTGTTCCTTTCTGTGAATTATGTAGAAGCAGCACACAGGCTTCCAGATGTTTCTTCATCACACATAAAGTATCACGTATTTCTCTTTTCTTTAATAGATGTATTTATGGACCTCAAATCAGTGGTGTAGTCTCTTTGAAAACACTTTCTACTTATCTAATTCAGTGTTAGCTTGACAACAGTCTAAGCTCTGTAATTCAGCCCAATGCTTGCAAATGCAAGAATTGTCTGGCATTTCATGCTTCCTTCTAGCGTTTTCAGGCATCACCATGTCATGGCTGGTCACTCAGTTCAGCACAGAACAAAATTATCTTTTTGCCTTTTAATAAGAAAATAGAAACTTTAAAATTCTCCATTTCCTTAGGGATCACTGTCTTCAGGCATAGCCAGAGACTCTTTGTCATACTTATTTTAGTAAGCTGTTTTTCATCTTTGCTTCCATTCCTGCATACACACATACACAACATACACTGACACCCACACTTGGATATTTCTGAAGCTCAAAAAAGTTTCATTGTAAAACTTAGTAAAATTTAGAAAAAAAAGTGCTTAACTTATTCTAGGAATATGGTTCTATATACTTGGATAGGAGGCTTGCCTGCTGTGTTACTAAACACAGCTCTTTCTTTCTTTCTTTCTTTCTTTCTTTCTTTCTTTCTTTCTTTCTTTCTTTCTTTCTTTCTTTCTTTCTTTCT
>WTSP01003371.1:28739-57887 GCA_025331215.1 Actenoides lindsayi
CCTTCCTTCCTTCCTTCCTTCCTTCCTTCCTTCCTTCCTTCCTTCCTTCCTTCCTTCCTTCCTTCCTTCCTTCCTTATAAATTGAACTTTTTCTGTGGGAAAAAGTGCAGATAATAAGGAGAGCTTTAGGGACAAAATGTCTGATAGTAGCAAGAACAATGAGAAGAGAAGCAAGACAGATAAGAGAATAAAGAGACTTGAAGAAAGGCAGAAAAAATCCTGGAAATCTGCACACAGGCCTGGGAGCACACTATTGAATCTGAACCATAAATTGTATTTAATGTAATTTTATCCAGTGCACCCAACTGCAAGGATGAACACAGGCAGAGGTAGGAAATATTTCTATGAATAGTTATGTTTACTGTTTCTCTCTTCTATTTTTGTTTTTAACCACTTTAAACTAACTTTTAATTAAGAACATTTTGTTGACAAAGCTGTAAGTACCCTATAGCATGTTTTTGAAGGCAAAATAAGCTCCTAACCTGAGAGATGAGTAAGAGGAGCCTGAGGTCTTTTTATCAAAGCAGCCTAAGAAATAGTGCATTGTGGACTTCAGCTATGGCAGTGCTGTTAAAGGGAACATCAACTGATCACAGAAAGAGAAGAACAAAGATCAACATTTTTTATAAATTAGATTTCTACATTATTGTGTGAGATTCACAATTCACAGTTTTGGGAAAAACTGTGTTTTTCTCTGTTAAAGCAGAGATTTTGCTATTCAAGAACAAATATCACTTTGGAAATTCATCGCTGTTTAAAAAATCTTCTGACCAGTTTTCCAACATTAGGTTTCTGGAACAAATCCTGGGGACCAGTCTCCTCTCCAGTGGTTATTATCATGCTGGTTAGGATATGTCATTACTTCTGCCTGTGCTGAAGCACCATAAATTTGTTAGCACATGATGTTTTTCACCATTTAAAACAATGAAATCAGGTAGAGAGTATTACTGTGTTTGTTTGGGTTTTTATGAACTGTCCTTCTCAGGCTTATGCACTTGGCAACCTTTGTTTTATATTTTAGTTTTAGAGTGCTTCTTTAAGCTGCTTAATCAAAAGTAGAAATTGTCACTTGGAAGCTGCTTATATTGTTTTTGAAGAACTATTCATGAATAGGGAAGGTGTCAACTTCTTATCTCTTGAAGTGGTGTATCTCAGGGAGTCTGTTTCAGCTTTGAATTAACCTACAGCTCTTGTAGGCAAACACAAAGCATTAGATAACTCTATAAATAAGTAGAGATCAACTATTCATACACTCCAAAATGTATACTGATCACTGAGAAACAGGAAAGGAAATGGACTTCAGAGATACTGTCTTATTTAGATTCCTGTACCAATTTAGAGTTTAGAAAAACATTCTAAAAAAGCTTGATTCAAATGGCAAAAAAAAACCCCTCTGATTTTCTAAGTAACAGCTGACAGTTTCATTTTACTGGCATCTTGTGGATTTTAATTTGCTAGCAAATTGTTTTTTATTTTTTAAATGAGGGTCTACATTACATGGAAATAAAGTAAGACTGTATTTGTCTTTGTTCCAGATCTTAAGCCAGATATTGAGTTTTTCATAATACTGACAAATTATCTTGAAATGAACATATTCAAACTACTGTTTAAACATTCATTAATATTAACTTTGCTTCCAAAATAATATGATTTATATAATACCTGAAAATATGGAGCAGAATGTGAGGCTTCTGCTTATCAGCTGAGTTAAGCTGTTCAGTGAGTTAGACTTCAGGCATTTAGAAATTTTAAAGAAATTAACAACTGGAATCTACAGTTCCCAGTCAATACCTATCTATGGACTTTGCCACACCTCTACTGATAGCACAACTGTGTTGAAACCGTAATGGCAGCTGAGTTAGAAACTGTATGGAGGCTGGCTGAAAGCTACTGAGCAGGCTCGTTGCATAGAACAGAGTCCCTGTCCCTCCTTCTCTCTGCCTGGCCCACACTGACACCTCTGGTCCTTGCCAGGCAGCTCCTGGGACTCCATCATGTGAGTCATATTGTGGAGCCCTTACAGTGCTTGTGAGCTTTATTGGTCCCGTCTCCATCAAGCTTTATTACAGTGCAAGGCATGCCTCTGGACATCCCCAGCCATGAAACACTACCCATTCAGTTTCCAAAGCTGTTGTATATAATAATGACTTGAGACAGAACCAGCATTACAGAGCTTCAGAGACCTCAGACAGCTGCCTCCCGTGTTGGTGCTCACTTCCAACCACGTAATAAAGTGACTTGAGATCTGAGAATCCATAGTTAACTGTGCCATTACATTTGTTCTATATTTAGATAATAACCATAAGTCACTTTGGGCAGTCCATTTTCAGGAGATGACTGCCTTGTTCCTCAGACTGAAATCTCTATTCCTTCAGCCTTGTGACTCATATTGCACCTTTAGTCATATTTTAACCTTCAGCACCATACTCTCCGTCACATCTTATTGCTTAATATATGCTGTTGATCACAGCAATGTTGCATCACCAGATAAACCTCAGTGACTTCTGTATGAAAAGCAAGTTCACTTGCCTGCTTTTTAATGAGTTCCCCTTTGATAACAATGCTTAATGTGGATGTTCTCCTTTAATATGAATGCTGCATGCATGCACTTGACGCACTTGCTAGATAATAATAACAATAATGTCTGTATACACAAGGGTAAAACAGGGTATTTTTAATATAAAAAACCAGAATGGTTTACTGGGTTTCAACTCCTTATTTTATTCTTTTCTTTTCAAAGTCAATTGAGCTATAAAACAATATATTTGGGTGTGTTTCAAGAATGACTTTAATCTCTCTAGATTCAGAGACACCTTCACTACCTTCTATGTATTTTATATGGAATCTAGTGAAATAACAGTAGCTGTTAAGGAGTTCTGACATGCAGTTGGTATTTCAGATGTACCAACAGTTCGCTTTACAAAACATATGGCTTTACAAAAACATGTTCTGTGGCAATGAAAATGTCCTATGCTATTTCAAAAAAGAGAAGCTATTGAGTAATATGATATGGGGCTGCTAATCCTCATCATTCAAACATAACATTAATAAAATATGATGGGAATTTACCCTGTATAATGTTTAAATGCAATTTATTTTTCTATTTATCTTTTGGTTGTTTTCATCTTTTGGAAAGAACCTATCTGTTTTCAGAAGGGTATAAAAATCCTATGATCACTACTCAGAATCTACCACATCAGGAAATATAGACCTTGCTTTTTATGACTCAGTGAGATCTCCCTTTTCTTTCCCTGCTTCCTGGTGTGTGAGGAGACATGATTGTCATTACCTGTTGTCCTCCTGGTCAGGATGCAGAGACAACTCATTCACAGCTTTTTCTTGGAGATGTAGTTTTCACACATATCTTGCTGCTACATTCACTTGTGACCATCCCAGTGCTATCAGTGAGCTTTCAGCTCCCACCAGCTCCTTCATGCCAGTGGCTGCTGCGCACTGTCGCTGGCAAGCCCTGCCCATCACTGCTCGTTCAACTTCTTGCACAGGTCTGCTATGGATAACTCCAGATTCCTCTGCTACTCCCCATCACTTGACTCTCTTCTTGTCACCAAAAGAGTTTTTCATAGCAACTGACTTTAGGCACCTCATGTGGCATGTTCTCCTTAGGCTTCTCTAAGAACTGCTGCTTCACCTACAGAGACAAAGGAGCTGTGCCTCCAATGCAGCTGGATACAGTAGGTGAATAAAAATAGTTAGAAGAAACAGTTGTCTTTAATTGTTTCTGAGATCTTAGACAATGTTACTTTAACTTCTCCAAGATATGAACATTGCTCTTATTGCTATTATGGCTGCAATTGCAATGATCATAATAACCGTGTAATTGTAATTATTTTAATATAGTATAACAATAACAACAATATTAGTCACTTTATTCATTTAAGTGAAAGATTCAATATTACAAACATGGTAACATCTATGTTTCTAACACAAAAGAATGAATTCCTTTCAATATAGGCCAAGATCTTTTCCTAAAGGCACCTCTAGTTAAAACCCTCAATCTATGTTTAGGAAACCATTTACGTATTCTTGCTACTTTTTAGCTTTTTACAAAACACTTATTTTCTTACAAGGAGAAAAAATTTCTAAATCTTGGTTTTCTTTTTTAATTATGACATAAATATCTCATATTTATCATAGACTCTCAAAACATAATTTTCTGTTTAGAAAGGATAAGCTGTGTATGTTCATCAAATGAGCATCGAATGTATCACAGTTTTTATTAATATCTGACAAAATGCAACTCTACAGTAAAATTTATGGGTAAATAAATACCAAGCAGCACTGGATAGAGTAAAATCAGCAACACAATCCAAGTGGTTCATTCCAGAGGCACTGCTTCTTTTCCTATATAAGAATTTCTTACACTTCATACTGATTATCTTTATGCATAATATTTTACAAATGCAAAGATAAAGAGATTAGAAACTTTCAACCGTCCTTAACCTCCTTTCACCACATGAGGAAACTGTATATCATATTCAAAAAAGCAGCAGAAGATACTATTGGTCAAAGACCCATTCAGATCTTCGGATCATTAATGAAGGAGCAATACAAATTCAGTAACAAGTTCAAAGTTAACAGAACATGCCTTGCCCCTTTTAAAATAGTTTTGGGCATTCCTGAAGGAGAATAAAAATATCTACTGTATTTGTTTTATATGTTGTATGCTGGAAAGGGTGCAGCAAGGTTGATAATTTGGGAGGAATACTGCATGATAAATGCAGTCCTAGCAGGTGGCCAGTGCAGTCCAACTTTCACCTTTTTGAAAGATAATAGTAGGGCCAATTTCTCCACACTTCCCCATATTCTTTCAGAGAAGATAATGCTTTGTTCAGTGTTCATCACAAGTGTAATTCCACTCAGATTTCAGTCCCTGCTCATAAGGATATAGGGAAATTAATTGGAAAAGCTTCTCCAAGAGAGTTTATGGAAGGGAAGACCTTACTGAGTTAATAAGTTTTGCTTGTATCCTAGTGAGAGACAATGAGAGACTGAATGGGATATTAGCAAGAACAGACTTATCTCTGCAACTGCAGCCAAGGGAAAGCATCATTAAATTCTTTAGCCTTTGATTCATGAGTAGGTAGTACTTGTTATGGCTTCTTTTTTTTTCACCACCATAGCCAGGAATGGGAGCTTGGCCAAACCTCTGTAGAAGTGAGCTACGTTGTGGTAGGCATGGATGACATCATTGGTCCTTAGGTTACCAGGCAGATGCTACTCCCTCAGATGCATTTTGTTTCAGTGCTGTCTCCTGTAAGTCCAAATTAGGGGATCGTGAACCAGATTGTGAAGGAGACAAAGAATTGATTTCCTGCTAACTCAGACAAGTTGTATTTTGGCTTGAACCACAGTCTCTAGCCATTACAGTGAAAACCCAGCATCTGGCAGAAACTGTTCCTTCCCTTTTAGCATGGGCTGCAGCATGATTACATATGGCTAAACTGAGTTACTATGACCTTCTTAGAAGCCCTTCAATTAATCAAAAGATTTGCAAATAGCTTTCTTTGCTTTATTCTAATTGCTTTTACCCTTCTCCTGCTGCTTTGATGGATTGTCCACACAGGATAAGCAAGTGAGAAGACAGATACTTTCAGACGTGGGAAAGTAACAAGTTCACAGTGCAGAAAATGCATGTCCTCTAGTGCTGCTGTCTAAATTTTAATTTAAGAACTCTTATTTCTGGGAAAGACTAAAAGGATGTCACCTTTCATCTGGTCTACTGGATGCATTTAAATTAGCATTTTAATTTGGATCTGGAGCAAACTTTTGAAGTGACTCTCTCAACCCTTCTCTCTTGTGGTGCTTTGGGTTTATTCAGTTGTCTTAAACAGAAGCACCTGTAACGTTGCTCAGAGGAGGTAAAGTAACAGTGTCAAAAGCTGATGCTCCTTTCTGACTGGTAGTAACAAGAGTACCATCTACCTGCTTGTCAATCTTGGGAGACTCTTCTGTGAAATCTGAGCTAATTCTGGGCTTCCTGGTTTTTATCTTGGGCCAAAATGATGAAAAGAAACATAGAGGAGAATCTGCAAAATATCAGTTTCCTCTGAATATAGCTAATGGGCTAAATGGCTACTGTACACAAAGATTTTACTTACATGCTTTCTGAGAAGGTGGTAACAAGATCAGCCTGTGTGTCTTGAGTTATCAAAGAAGAGATTGAGCAAAGTATGTCCAGCTCCTCTTTAGATACACAAGACATGTGAGCACTCAGCACTTTCCTGAAGTACAAGGGAGATGACATAACCTGCAGTAGACTTCTGGTGATTAAATACAAATATGTAAAGTAACTTTAAAATGCTTTCCAAAAGCTACTTAATAATTCTATTCAAGGCTGAAAAAAACTTTTACTCTTTCGTCTGAAATCCATTAAGATGTTAATTAACAAATCAAACACAGACCATTTAACAAGGATGTAGTAAATGTCATTTTACTCAAAGTCTCACCTTGGGAAAAAACCAACAATCTCCTCAAATCACACAGAACTTGCAAGTACTGCAGAATACAATAGGACAAAACTTATGAAAATCATGCAGGTGTACTGTTCCACCACATGCCTTCCCTAACTACAAAAAAAAAAAAAAAGAAGTGTAGAAATGAAGAGTCCTATTTTCTCTGCTAGTATTAAAGAAGGACTGATGGCAAATATTAAACTGGATAATAAACAATGTCTTCTGTGATCTTAAAAATATCTACTACAATTACATAAACCATTGTAGCTCTATTAAAGAATTACTAAAAAAAAAAAAAAAAGCTTATTTTCTTTTAATTCTATGGGGTTGGCTTTGTGGTTTTTTTCTTCAAGAAGGTGAAACTTTTTGATGCTATTTAGTACACTACAGTGAAAATTTTTTTTTCCTCAGTAGAAGTTTCAGGGGACTAAAAGCTATCCAAACATTACTCTTTTATATTATCATCATTAGTAGAACTAAAAACTTCCATATTCTATGAGGTTTTGGAGCACAGCAGCAGAAATTAAGTAAGCAGTTGCATGGCTTTAGAGAGATTATTCAAAAGTTTGCTCACTAGAACAGAAATGTTATCCTTTCTGTTTCAGACACCAGCAAATCAGGTAAGCAAACACTCACTTTAAACCTGTACTTACGTTGTTTGGTGGATCAGGAGCACAGCAGGGGTTCTTGATCTTCAGCAGAGGTTTATCGCTCAGAGACACATGGAGATTCAGACAGTGATGCCAGTGAAGTAGTATCAAATTTGTAGCAGATATATTTATTTTAAAAAGCTGTTGTTTGTGATCTTTGAAAAGAAAAATAATCAAGAAACTGTGATCAAAGGCCTTTTTCTCGGTAGTCCTCATTGCTGTAATTTGAAAAATTACTTCAGTAATGTACTCAGCATAGAAAATTCTGAGTATTCCACTGGACATAGAAAGAGTAAAAGATTCCTGTTAAACAATGAGATTTTAAACATATGAAGAGCGTTCAGACATCATTTATAAGACCGAGGAAGAAATATGTGAAAGAAAATGCTTACTGTGTAACTGGTTTTATACAGGTCAGAATAATCTCTTGAGATTAAGTATTTGTTTGCACATCGGTGTAGCCTGCTTTTGATGGACAAGAGGGGAAGAGGGAACTAGCTGTCTCACTCCTTTCATTCTCTAGAACTGGCTCACTACACAAACATAAAGGACTTCTGGAGGACACCTGGTCCAGACTCTTGCTTAAAGCAGACTAATTTTGATATTAGATTGCTTAAAGCAGACCTATTTTGATGTTAGATCAAGTTTCTCAAGCCTTGTCCAGTCCAGTTGTGAGTACCCATTTCATCAAATCCCTGGGCACCCACCTACAAGCAACACCAGAGAAAGGAGGTGACCATTCAGCCTCTCTTAACCATAGCTCCAGGCTGTGTCTGAAACAGCCTCTCAGGAAACATAGCTTCTCTTTTTTTCAAAGGATCAGGGAATTTTAAGTTGAATTCTCCATCTCTTACAGTTCTGTATGGGATATTTACCTTGCCTCCTCTGGCCAAGTGAAACAGAGATTTGGAACTCCTCGTTCTCTTCCCATCCGATACCAAGAGGACCCTGTCCTGCTGCCCACATACAGACACACATACCTGCTAGTTCTGGTAGTGCAGTTTGAAGAAGTAAAAAATGCAATCTCCGATGTGGTCATGTCAGTAGGACTTCCTAGTGAGTTACGCTTACACTGCTAAAACTACTTTTAAAAAATACAACTTCTTTTCCTCAAACTTTATGGCTTTTACTATGCTAACAGAAATAATCCAGAGACCTACCAGTATACCTGCAACTGTTTTCTGCCAGGGAAAGCAGCTCCTAAGACACATTTCCTAGGACAAACAGGGAAATTTATTCTAGGAAACGAATGCCTACACCAAAGATTACACTGTTGTCAATGTATAGATAGCACAGTAAGTTTCCTCAAGATTGATTCTTCACTATACTTTCAAGACTTGTTGTCTGAAGTTGATCCCTAAATCTATTTTCTGTCACATAGATAAGATACCTGATTTTTAGGAGTGTTCAGTGCTTGGCAAGTTCCCCAAGGAAACAGTTCACTTTTCAGTTACTACTGTCACTTTCAGAAATACTGCAAGAGAGACAGATCTGTGTTGCAGAGTTTCCTCCAACAGTGTACATATGGTAAATTTTTTTTTCTGCTCATCTTGCTTAAAAATAGAACAAATGCTACCCTTTTCATTGATTTCCATTCCCTTAATTAAAAAAACCCACTGTGCTTAAACAGCATCTCACATTATGACTCTTCTGCAGCATCTGGGAAATGGTACAATCAAAATTACATTCCTATTCCATGTGATATATGATTTCTCTGGGGAAACAAAGTCGAGACCACAGATAATACAGTCTCCCTTTCTAGTTATTATAGACATTATTTAGTAGTGTGTACAACTTTTTCTTCAAGTATTTATAAATGTATTCAATGAACTTTAACCCAGAATGCTTTAAAATGAAAGATACAATCATTATGATTAGTTAATGGGGACAAAACTAATAGTCACAGATGAAGAAAACATGATTTATGATTTGCTGGTTGTTAACTAACCAGTACACACAGGTGTGTGTGTGTACTGCACACACTCTCAAGTAGCGATCATGTCCCAGGAATGATAGTGGTGTGGGAAGTGCTGCCTACAAGACACCAGTCAGATCAGGGAAACTGCTGTAGGAAGGGAGATAGTTTGGGAATTTGTGAATGTTTTCCCAGAGAAACAGTGGGTGTAGTAACAGCTGCTTTGATATTGCTGGGATCAATTATTTGCTCTTCAGTTGCTAATGTGACAGTGCTAATTCATGTTGACTTCCATTTAGAAATTCTAGGACTGAGACAGCCTAGTCCTAATAAAATACAAAATAGTGCATTGTAGGTTGTTACTGCATAGAGATTTTTGGAATGGTACATTCATATCTTTTTATATACTTTTACTTGTTTCTATTTGAACACAATGAAGAAGTCTGCTCTAGTTAGCATTTGTTATGTTGGATTTTTTTAAGTCATGTCTGACCTTGTTCATGTTGTTTTGTTTAGTGTCCTTGAGCTTAGCTTTAATCTTAAATAAAAGCACAAGAAATGCTGCGTTTTCAAAGACGGAGCTGAAAAGCCATTGACAACAAATATTGTAAAATTTTTATTCCACTTTACCAAACTGTTCTACTCGTTAGGAGCTCTGATTCAACCAAGCTAACAAGGTTATCAGATTATATGTCTATTGTCTTGTTATGACATCCCTGTCTGAGTTCCTGAAGTAAACAATGCTGATGTGATGCTTTGTTCAAATAGCAGATCTGTAGGAAGCTGGCAGGAGGGAACGGTGCAGGGACGAGGGTCACAGAGCTGTCAAGGCCTCCACAGCAGAGATGCGGCAGGGAGTGCTACCTGCGGTCAATATTAATCAGTCTCTTACCACATGTGCTCTGGGTACCCACTGCTGGTCTGTGACAGCCGAGGAGCCAGGTCTAGGAATCTGCAAAACATCCTCACAGGATAACAGAGACACAAGCAAGCAGGACGTTGCAGACATTATTTATCCAACCTGATACATCTCAAAAAAAAAAAAAAAAAAAAAAAAAAAAAAAAAAAAAGGGGGGGAGATAATCAAAACCATTTAAAGGGATTAAACCTATGCATTAACTTTCAATTGCCTCATCATATTCCAGAGTGCCCACATTACAAGATTAACTGTTTAAATTACCACTGAAGAGGAAATATCATTGCATGCTACCTTTTCTGCTCTTCTGAGTAAATGCCATGTGCATTCAGATTTCCTCTAAGTGCTGTCATAAACTTGTTGTCTCCCTGCTGGTGTAATTAATATAAGCAACTATTGCTATCTAAGTAACAGAGGATGACAGGGCAGCAGCTGCACAGCTGGAGAACTTGCATTAGCTACATGCCTGTTGGCTAGTAATTTTGATCACTTTTTGGACTGTCACAATGCTTTGAGAAACAGAAAAAATATTAACTCTTTCTACAGTATCAGTTGGTAATAATGAAGCAACAGGAGTACCTCATGGGACTGTGGCAGGATATACAGGATTCAGTATTTGATTTTTTCTGGAACGGTATACATGGAAGTATATGAGACATCATGGAAACACTTGATCCTCTTTCAGCTTCTTCTTGCTCCCAGCAACATTCAAGCAGCTTATGTTTGTATTCTCAAGAATAATTAGTGATTAGTTCATGACTCCAGTAGCTCCCTTTGCAGGTACCAAATAGAGATAGTAGACCTTGAAAAATGCTAAAGGTTTTATTGAACACCTGTAAATGCTAAAATTTAGGGTGTTTCTTTGAACCTTTTGTGACTGAATGGTAAGAAAACTCACTGTGTTCAGCTCTCAACTGACAATTAAGTTGTGGCCAGCATACTGCTTTTGGATAGGTTTGTTCAAAAATTATATTCAATCATCACCACAGCTTTAACACCCCAAATTACTGCTGCCTGTGGGAAAAAACATATGCTGACTTGGACCAAGGACACTGTCACTTGAACTGTGTGTGAAGCGATAACCTTCAGTAAGATTTTAGCAGGTGTGATGACAGTGCCTGGCCCCAGCGTCTCAGCCCATAAAAGTGTGTGCCTCCAGCTGTGTGCCCAGCACTGTCCCATCCTCCTGTCTCCTTCATTTCTCCTTCTGTGGCTGCAACTCATACCTAGCAGCACCTGCCTGGCCCAATGTGCTTCCCAGTAGGCATCAGACACTCCTGCAGGTCTTTGAGCCAGCTGGAACCAGCACAGAGTGGTTTATGGTATCCTCCTGCACAGGCACCCCACAGCCCCCTGGCCAGCCCTGCTGCTCCATGGACACATGTAAACAGTTCTATTTTTATGTGCCTTAGTGGTTTTGCTCCTCTTTCCACTTCCTTCTTATACATATGCTGATTTCCCTTAAGTTACTGGCATGATTCATCATTGGCCTCATTTTCTAAATGATCACCATCCCCATCCCTTCTGTAAATGTGTTTTTCCAGGAGACCTTGCCTCAGTTTCATTTCACAACTGATGAAATCTTTACGTCTGCTGTATACACTGTTCCTCACTCTTGTAATTAAATTGTGGCTTAGATCCCACTCAGTGTCTCACATCACCATAGCTCTTGGATGTTTTTAAAAAGGTACAACCCAACAAAAAAAACTCCTGCTGTTTTATTTTAGTTGGGTGCCTTCAGAAGGAGCAAACCTGAGAGAGGCAGGCAGTGTGGAACTGCCCTGCTGTGTTCTGTCTGCAGGACTTCGTGTGTGTCAACACACCTCAGAGCTGCTGTCAGACTGCCCGAACTCAAAACCACCAGAGATTAAAAAAAAAAATAAAATAAAAATCACCTGAATGCTTCCAAACCAGAGGCAGACTGGTGTACTCTGCACCCTTTTCTCTGTTGTGTAGCAATGTTGGAGGCTGAAGGTGGAGAGAAAACAAGAGAAAGGGTGGTTGATTCCTGCCATCTTTCCACACACAAGGAGCCTTCCTGGGACAGTACCTGACTGTTGTCCCCACCTCTCCCAGACAGAACCTGTCTTCTGCCTGTCCCCTTCTCTTCCCATGCCTGGGAAAATGTCAGCCATGCTGAAACAGTCTGTGTGCACACCCAGGCATGCCCCTTGTTAAGACAAGAGCTTCTCCAGTTAGTATTTAAAAAAAAGGCCTACTGTAAAATGCTAATGAGGACACTTCCAGACTGCTTTTTTTTGGTAGCAAGGTTCTCACACTCTGTGTGTACCATTCACAAGAACAGCTTTATATTTTCAAAAAAATTCTTGACATAGCCTCACTGGGTCACATTTGTTTCAAGCCACTGCAGCAATGTATTTAACTCTGAGGTTGTTTGATATTTCTTTCTTCCTAACACTTCAAAATCTATTTTACTTTCAGGTCAAATACAAACAGGGCATGTACTATTCATTACAACTAGACATGTGTTACTACCATTCATAGTGAGTCAAATGTGACTCTTTCAAAGGGAAATGTCAGAGGATCCAGAAGGTTTTGTGTATCTATTTTTCTTTTAAATGTTATATTTCATCTGTCCTTCAGCTTTGGCAATTCTCTTTGTGCCAGTAAAGTTTCAGTGAACAGAGTTGAAAACAACTTGCATGGGGACTTAACCTAAATGTCTTATCCCTATAGGAGCAGACAACTGAGTTCAGTCTTTGTGATTCTGGAAATTATGAGCTACACAAAGGGCACCAAATGCTTCAGTGGAGTCTTTGAGTCCTCAGTCCCTCTGAAGATTTTATTTTTGAAATACAGGAAAATTGTGATCTGAGAGAGGCATTACAATTACAGAGCTCTGGGTGAGTAATTTGTGACTGCAAAGTATAGGGGTGTCTTCCTCATTTGGGATCCACAGCCTGAAATCCCTCTTAAATATCACCTCTAACTTTTCAAATCAAACACTGTGGCATCCCCTGCAACCAAGGGCAAAAATAAAATAAAAAATAAAAAAAAATGGAGAGAGAGAAAGAGAAAAAAGACCAGGATACTCTCCCTGTTTCAGATGGGGAACACCTGGCAGGTGGCAGTCCTTCAAAAATGGGTCTGTGGAGTACAGTGTGTCACAAATTAAGTGTTAATCAGCAATATCCTGTTGTGAAAAAAAAACACTGACTGGAGTTTCCTTAAACAGTTTCCTCAACATGGGGTTTTGTTTTGTAGATTAGGATGAGTAAAGGACAGTAGTATCCATGTAATCCTTCTGTTTGAAACTAGCATTTAAATGAAAACTAAATGGTCAGGCAATTCGGGATTAAGATGCTTTTCTAGTATTGAGGCTGGTCTGATGTGGTATAAGTGAGAATATCAGCAAGCCCTGGTGGTGCATCGATCTTAATGACACTTCACCCTCGTATCTGCTCCTTAGCTGTTTGCCTGAGAGATATGAAGAGAGAGAAAAGGTCTCTTTAACATTAGATGTGTTCTTTTGATGTTTGACTAGACATGCCTGAATTCCTTAGCCTTTTCTACCCTGGGAGCATGTTAGTGTGCCTCGTGTTTTGCAGGAGGAGATATATGTCTGCTAAATGTGGATCTGCTCCCCTGCCTCCCTTCCCTCTCTCACTTCTATTATAGAACCAGAAATTCATAGCATAAGTCCATAATTTATACATTTCACAACACAATCTAGATGGCTTGTCATAGCTAAACTACCAGTCTTCAGGATTCAGCAACAATAAAGTGTATCTTTTACTCAAAATGAGTTTTAATTTGAATCACAAATTTTTTTGTGTCTGATTTATCAGCATTGTGTTCTACAGTAAGGATATCCAGGAGTGAATCACTTCCAATTAAAGCTCTACAACATTCTCAGGTTATTGCAGTTATGTATGTCATACCCTTTAGGCATATCAAGTGTACTGCTAAAATTTCAGTAGACAATTCCACAGCCTGCAATATTAGTAAGATGAGTTGGTAGGTTATTTGAAGTTCATGTCTATCAGCCATATGATTGACTGGCACATGGCTCTGAATGCAAAAAGATTTTTAAAATACCCTTTTTTTAAGTTTTAGAAGGATGACTACCAGGCTGAGTCATTTGCAGCTGAACATAGATGACATGCTGTGACCTGGTCAGCAAAGGTAACTTCTTCATATAAGCGCTATAGAACCCAGCATAATCTGAACGGGGATAATCAAACCTGTAGGAGTCACCATGTGGAGGACTTATAAACTGATCAGGAATAAGATAACAGACTCAGGTGATGCCTGACTTCCTATCATGTCATAAATCAAAACTCTAACCATAGGAAATATTACCATCATTCATTACATTGGAGTTTGGTGTACTTTTAAACTTCTCCAGCATAGTTTCCTAGCAAAATGAAGTGTTTATGAGTTTGCCATCTGTCTGTTAGTCCTCTTCAAAGATTTTTAAATGTGATTCCTGGGACAAGAAATGAAAGAGCAGAAATTCCATAACAAATGGTATTCCTTTAACATTTCTTCCCAGAATGGGACAGAAAAAAATGAAAGTCCCATGTGTATGCTATTCTGTAAGACTCTCAGCATAATTTTTTAGATTTCAGATCTGCACACACACACACACACACATTGTAGTTATCTAAAATATAAGAGTTATTAGTATTCCTGTTATTAAATCTCCTTCTGATTTCTGTCCCATTTACTTAAATTGTAAGTTTTTCAAGAAAGGGACTGTCTCAAAATACATTTCTGGACAACCCTTAGCATCTTGAGTATGGTTCTCTGGACATGAAAACAACAAATCCTCCAGTAATAATATTTTTCTCAAACTATTATGTGGGAAAAAAGACAAATCACCTATATGGGTAGGATTAATGTTCTGTTAGGGTAGTCGACTCATAGCTCTGTCTTGTGTGTGGCTGAGTCTTGAATAATGTGTTTTCTGTACAGAACATAAATAGACCTTTTTAAAATGAACAAACCAGAAATCTTAATTTAAACCTCATTAAAAAAAAAATTAAAATCTTAATTCACCCATATATTCTTCCATCTTCTTAGAACACCAGTCTTTAGGAAAGCCAAAATATTTTTAGGCAGTTCAGATTCTTTTACATAGTGCTGTTAAAAAAACAAGCAAGCAAATAAACAAAAAAGGTAGAAACAAGAAAATCAAGAGGAAAATAACTTAAAAAAGATTATCTCTAAGAACATTTAAAAAAAAAATTACTTGCTCTTAGCCTGCAAACTTTTTGGGATGAGAACTGTTCTGGAGTCCAGTGTTTGCAGAGCCTAGCAATAAGCAATACAAATAATCATAGTTTAGCCTAATCTATGTAGTTATAAATAAAGGTAATAGTTGGGTCATTCTGTCCCCAAAACATTTTTCTCACCACTGCTGATTTGAAGCATTTTTGGCATTTCATTACTTCTTTTCTGGTTTTGTTGGGAGTCATTTGCCTGGGAAAGATTTCTTGAGAGGATTTGACAGCTGGCTTGACTACTGAGCATTGGGATAAGACTTGTTTTTCCTATCAGGGAGATAAAGGAATGGGACCATGTGACTTCACATCATCACAGTTTTGTGGGACTGGGGTGAGGAAGCGCAATATTAAGGTGACCTTTCATTCCAAGTTAGGAAATCATACTGTGCTCTTTTACTCTCTCAAGTGACTAAGAAATTAAATAGGTCCTTTAATTTTGTGGAAAGTATTATCTTTGGCAGTTATGCTGAAATAAAATATAGTACCCACACATACCTTCTGATGTTGCCCTTTTTTCTTTCGAATTTGACATGCTGGACCGTGACTCAGACTGAGTCTTCAGCATAATTTAAGATTGTTTTACTTCAGTCCTTTTACACTCCCTGAGAAATATTTAACATACTTCAATATAAAGACTATTTTATTTCTGGATCCAAAGGTCTCTCTTGCAGCCTTCTTGAAAAGTTTATGGTGTGCTTCCCTGACTTCAAGCTATATACAACCCAAGTACCCGAGGAAGCTGCATATTTTTATATTTGTCTGTCTGGCAAGTTAAATCTCCTTCCTTGCAGCACACAAAGTCAAAGGTTGGAGGATCTGTGAACATTTTAAAAGATGTTTAAGATGTCCGTGATGTCACTGCATGAGTGGGATGCATTTTTCTGAGATAATATGCTGTGGGTCATGCCACACAGTTAGACTCTCGTAGATGTATGCTCTCCTTTTTGCGATATACACCGTAATATCCTATCTTGTTCTTTGTCACTCTGATTACCATGTAGGCCAGTAGAGGCAGGTGGGAGGCTAAGTGTATAGTTAGATAATAACAAAATGTTCTTTCTAATTTTTCACTGTGTCCAAGCGTTCTCTGGTGATGGAAATACAGTGCTGAATTAAGTTGGGGGTTTTTGGGTTTGGGTTTGTTTTGTTCGTTTTCTGCTTTGCACTTCTACTTATGTCTTTTTATAAAGAGGTATAGCCAGAGATTGACCTGAAACCTTTTTCCTTTTTCTCAGGTCAAACACTCCTGAATTTTGTGCATGTTTAAAGTCAAAGCTGTATCTAAGAATGATAAACAATCCCTATTTCTACAAAAAGTCAAATAAAAAGAGGCCTTAAGGTGGAAATCTGGGTGGGGAAGAAAAGTTGCCTTATCCTATATGAGGACCTTGATCCCATGCATCAGATTGCAATCTGAAATCCAGATTTGTATTTAAGGGATTGATTTACCTTATGCTCTCTGTGAGTAGAAATTTTAAAGAACAGAAAGGTACTACCTGGTTATTTCCATCATAAGTTTCTTTAGTTTCTTTTCTGTTATTGAAGTGAACGCTAACAGTGACTTTGTGAGATGAAAAAACCCCCTACTTTTTACTGTTCAATCCTGAAAGAAGCTGAACAGGAAAACATACTCACTATCAGTATTCTTCATGTTAATAGCTATGTATGTTGGCATAACTCTTCTCACGTTATGGTAGGTTAGCAGCATCTTCACACTGTCTCAGTACTGGAAGCAAAAGGATATTGATGTTAAATTGTCTTTCCTATTTTTTTTTTTTTAATTTTGGTTGGGTTTTATGTTTGTTTTTATGTTTGTTTTGTTTGTATTGTTAGTTGGTTTGTTATTTTTTGTTTGTTTGATTGATTTTTGTTTGTTTGATTGATTTTTGTTTGGGTTTTTTTTGTTTTGTAATTTAGTGACCTCAAAATTCCTTCAAACTAGCACTTGCTTTGGTTTAAACTGTGAGTAAAAAGAAAAAGGTTAATGCATTATCAGCTCATTTTCTAAGCTTTTCTGTTTTAATTATCTCTTGCTTCTTACAAGATTAACCAGAAATGGATGAGTAGAAATACCAAAGCTGAATAGATAACAATGTTAATCAGCTGTCTTTTTTCGTTTGCTCTGCTTCACAATTTTTATTCATCTTAAGAGAGAATGAAAAAATCATACAGATACAAATGTTTAAAGCACTAGGCTAGCCTGTGATTTGGAGACTCATTCAGTTGTTTGCTCTGAAAGACACTTCTTGTATGACCTTAGGCTCTTGTAAAATGAAGATAATAGCACTCTGTGGCTCACAGAATGTTGTGAGAATGAATACATTAAATATTTTGAGATGCTTCAAGTGGAGGGGAATTAGATGGATAATGAAGGTAAACCATAAGGTAAATTTATATCTTGTGTTCTAAGGAGGAAACTAACTTTTTAAAAGCACTGAATTGCTTACCTAATAAATCAGTAAACCTCAGTTTCACAGATTCAGGTTCATGTAAATAAATTGGGAACACAAATTCCATAAAAAGACAACAGGTTTAAATTTTCACACCTGTGGAAAAATACTTTTTTTCTTTCCATTTGCCCTATAAAATGTGAAAGATAGCTTTCTTGCAATGTAAAAATCATTATAAAGGTTTAGAAGGAGCTTAACAATTTCAGTTTTTAAAGTAAGTTTTTCTGTAACACCGCTGGTAATTTAAAATGTACTTGGACTTGTGTCCTGATAAAATAAACTTGTGCATTTAGAAAGTAAACCCTGAGTTGAATGAATATGCAGAATGCAATACAAATCAGTATATTTGTTCCTTCAAGTACTAAACAGCAAAGTTTGGAGTATCACAGGAGCCTAATGAACAGCAAATTACATAAAAAAAGAGACGTCAATGCAGAAGTATAAAACAAATGACACAATATACTGAAGAATCTATTTTAGAGACAGTATCATTGAAGAAGTTCTGTTAGTACTTGTAATTGATTAAGTGTGGCCTTAGCGTATTTGTGAGGAGGAAAAAATAACCTTGTTTTTATGGTATCTAGGTGAACAAGGTCAAATCAAAGCATGAAATAAGATAATACCAATCCTAGTGTAAATATGAGAACATTTTAGAGGCTAGTTAAAATGTAATGACTTTTCCAAAGCACACGTCTCCTGTAAGAGGTTTGATATTTCTCTGCTGTCTTTAAGGGTATATGTTATCCACAGTAAACCCAAGAAAATGTCCATAATAAAACCAAGAAGTTATAGTGCTAAGGATAGTCAATATTTATTGTTTAATCAATCAAACCTAGCTTCTCTTCCTGGGAAAAGAGAAGTGCTGTGTGTTTCAAACAGTTCAAATTCTTTACTGAGCAGTGCTGCTGTTGATGCTGTTGCAGGATGTGCCTACCATTATTAACAAACAAAATAAGAATGGAGATGGTGTTTCCTAAACTTTATCATTGAGTGCTGCTGTTGATTAGGATTGTCAGCTGAATTGCAGGAACTGCAAAGCACAGCAACGTGCAGCTCTCCCCTTTGTTACCAGTGCGCTGGCTCTGATGACTGCACACTCCATGAAGTGCTTCAGGTGAAGGTCCAGTGCTTTATTCTGTAACATGGCAAATGTTAGCCTATAATATATCACAGTGAGAAGACTGACTTTCTGAATCCTGGAAATCAGTTTATTCTCCAAACTGTTAAGGTGAATAGTAACTGTAATTGCTGTCTCAGCTATGGCAATTGCAGTTGCTGCTCTTTGTACGTTGTTGCCTCTTAAAAATCTAAGTCATTTGCCTCAAGCATTTTCTATTTTCTGTTTGTTACCTTGTGTTTTCAGAAAGTGCCCTCTTGTCCTTCAAAACAGGAAGGCTCAGTTGGCCCACTCTGTTCATTCTGTTGAACAACTGGCTCATATCTTTCTGTGTTTTCTTTTCACAAACTGAATAATTAATGTTTTTAATCTTGTTTTAAATAGGAAAACATGCCCCCTTCATACCTGTTCATTATCTCATAGTCTCCTTTTGACTTAATTTATATTTTTTTTCCCCAGATTGGGTTCCTAAGGCTTGCATGTGCACTCTCTTTCTCTGTGGATGTCTATATACTCTTATATATCCATTTATAATGGCATTCAATTCACTGACCAATTTTATCTAAATTTGTCAGGAGACAGAGGCCTGAGAGACAATTAGTTTCCTATAAATAACTTTTAAACAAGTGGTTAAGAAAAGGTAGCAGTGTGATCTCACTTATCAGACACCAGAGAATTCACACCTGACAGGACTTGGAAGTGCTCCTGGGAAAAGTCTCATTCAGAGCTTCTCTGATGGCCACCTGCAGACAGTTACCAGGATTTCATGGAAGTAGCTGGTCTTATTCTATATAAACACCAGAAAACTCACAGAAGAAACAAGGTGAAATACCTAGAAATGAGAAGTCTTCATCCAATGGCTAGAAAGACTCTGCCTTTAGGAATCTGTTGTCATTAGAAAATTTTTGTTGTTTTATGAGAGGGGTAAAGTCTGGGATGCTCCATGGACCAATGCTTAGATGTTGTGCTTAGCAGTGCCTGAAAAACATTGGTGTTGGATGTGCTTGTTTTGCTATGTTATTTTTTTCCTCTGAAATTCAGAATTTGACACTGTTGTGAGTATTAGGGGGCAATGTCTGTTGTGATTCACACTCAGCTGGGGGACAGTAAATACAGAGGCTAATACATGTGTTGCTCAGAGCAAAGTCCTTATTCGATGCTCATATGAACTGTATTTTTAAAAGGATAAAAAGAAACACAGGTGATTCACAGAGCCACACAAATGTTTCTTCTGCCCAGGGCTTCCTGTAAGAGCAGTGACAGGACCCTATATCCTGGAGCACTTTTGGGGGGATAGAAGAGTCTTTCACCATGAAGAAGACCAGCAGCTAGAGTGTTCATGCCCATGATACTGCTAGTGGAGACCTGAAGGAGGGTGTCATAGCATATTGAAAACTGTTCTCCAGGAATAGCTAGTGTAAAGCAAACAGCTCTGGTGTCCTCTTTGCTGGTGAAGATGCTCTCCTTCTTGCTGATTGTCAGGAATCATTTTGGGGAATGGGTGTGCCACATGAAGTACTAAGCACAAAACTTGTGTTTGGAATCTGCTCTTCAAGCAGTGCCCTCAAGAACTAAAAATCTTCACATGTTCTCTGGAGAAGCTGAGCTCATCCAGAAATTATTTCCACTCTTACTCCTTTTGTGACCACAATTACACCTATGTTTTAACTTCTAATCCATGTATTATTATTTTAATATAGAGTTTATTGGAATTCAGCTATGGTTACACCCAAAGGGATACTATTTATTTTCTGTCTACCTATATCCTGTTTCACATATGTTGCCAAAAGGAAATTAAAAGTGCTCAGTATAGGGATCGCAGAGAGAAAAATCTATGGCACATGTTGTCTAAGAGCTCAGTATAGGAGACTACAATAATTTGGTTTAGTTTCTGTGAGCATATAACACTATTACTTGCAGTTGTAGTACTTTGTAAGAAAACTTCATATTTTCTCTCACTATCTGTTTTCATCAATGGTTTCCTGATGGATGTTACCCACCTGAAGAATTTACTGTTAGATTTTTCAGTTTCAGTACAAAAGTCAGGAAAGAGAAAAAGCATACTATTATGACTGTGTAAAATACTTCTACAGATGTTTACTTGAGAAGATTTATTGCTTAAGTCTTATAACAGTGACTATAAATGGGGCTTTGGGCAGCTCTGCTGTCAAAAGCTCTGCCTACCGGGTATAACATTCTCCAATCTCAGTAAGTTTAAAAAAAAATCACAGAATTACATAAAAAAGAGATCACATATGTATGTGTTTCTAAAATGTGTTAGCCAAATTGACCCTGTTAGAGATTATCAGAGTCTGGAAATTAAATTTTTTGGAGGTTGCTTTGCACACAGGACACTCCCCTGCCCAGAAATAAGAGCACAGGCCTTGCTAATAGTGCTTGCCGCTTGCTTCAAGCATCCCTCTGCTCTGGAAAACAAAACTAGAAAGAGGGTGTATATCTCCATTATGTACTTATCCCTCTCCTTGGCAGGACTTGAGCAATAAGGAGGAAAAGAAAGAAGAGCAGTACCTCATTTTGCAATTTGATTTCTACAAATAGCTAAAGCTGTCATTTAAAATAAGGAATGCTGGAAAGGCTTAAAGTTATGAAAAGGTAAGCTAACACCATTCCTTCTTTTGTATTTTGTCTTTTACCAGAAAGTACTAGCAAAGAGCTTCTTGGTTGGAGATATTGCTCATCAATCGCTATTGAAAGCCTGATCAGGTGGTGAAGATACCCTTCAGCCTGCAAGAAGGATTACAGTGACAATGACTGCTTTTGGGACACAAAGTAAAATTAACTTCTAGGTTATCCCCGTCAAGGACCATTAAGTTCTGAACTATGAGGGACACTGTGAACAAGTCATATTTTAACCTCCTGTGAGCACAAAAGCAGGAAGGTTCTTCTCCTCCCCCCAACAAATCTGACCTTCGCTAAAATTTATGTGAAAATGAAAAAATAAAAGAAGGCTGTAGCCCTGCCAAGCTCTGATGATGTGACTCATTTTAATTACTGGTATCTGGAAATTAAATTGCCTGAGTTTCATTCAGTAGTTTGTTTCAGGAAGAATGATTTAAACAAGCTCCAGAGTTGTAGCACCTTTTACAGCAGGTGTGAAGCAAGGCATTCATTTTTCTTTTAACAGTGTCCTTGTAAGCATAATAACAATTAGGAAGCTAGGTCTTTACATCAGAATCTGTTCACTCTGTCCTTGGGCTGCTTCATCACTTCTAATTTTCTCAACAAGTTTCTCAAATACCAGTTTCAGTAAAATGACATTGAACAACATCAGATGTACATGATTTCTTTAAAAACAAAACATCTAAGAGACATAGCTAGAACACAGGCACTGTTAATGTAAGCTTCTTAATTAACTGAACTTCTTTCCCTTCGAATAGTTGCCCCTTATCAGCTTCATTAAGCCAAAATATCCACTAAACCGAAATACTAATTCTTCATTCCCTGCATAGAGGAGCTGAGGAAACAAGAGCTGTGTTAGCAGTGGTGGGTTTCCTTGCTATTGCTTTTTTTACATAGTTTTCTTCAAAGAGATAGAAAAGCAGAGACAAAGGATCAGAGGAATATATAGCAGCAATAGCAATATTGTCAACTAATTATTTTAGAAGTCACAATACGTTTGTTCTTTTTACAGTTAATCTAGCTGTATTTTAACAGAGTGACTTTTCATATATTTAGTCTGTCTTTAAAAGAGCACAAATCACCTTCAAAGGCTATATGAGATTGCAACGCTATCTTAAAGAGAGATGATGATGGCATCTCTTGAAGAGAATTTTTCGGTACTGTTTCTGTTCTGGTTGTGTGTTGTTTGGTTTGTTTTTTTTTTCCAGAAATATAAATTCACACATTCAAGAACAAGTAATTCCATATTTAGGGGGGGGAGGGGGACTTAAATGTTAATTGATTTATGATTATAAAGTTTACTCAGGATCCTGGAATTCTTTTAAATATTTTATACATGTTAAATGTGTTTAGACTGTAATTTACACTGATATTTTCAAATATGATGGTAATGATTTCTACTATTTTTATTACTGAGGAAATTGCACCAATTCAGACTGCTAAACAAATTTTCTTGTCATCTTTTGAAACTGTATTTGCTACATCATCCAATAATAGGGGACAACCAAGGTATTTCTGTTAGTTTTATAAACTATGCTTTAAAGATGATAGAAATGAAGTTGGTACTTTATATTAAAAGTCATGTTTTTCTCATTGAGTATGAGACTAAAGGATAAGACCAAAGGACTGAAGTACATTTTTAGACTGTTCAGTAAAAGAACTTCTTAAAAAGAAACAAACAACAAATCAGATTTATAAATACAAATCATGAAGAAGTACTGAGAATCTCTAGATTTGAGACAGAAGTGAATGTATATGTCTGGTATGTGCTGTTATTTCATTTTGGGAATCTGTTGTTGTGGAGAAAACAGCATATATCACAACAACAAACAGTACATACATATGGCTGATCTCAGCTGTGCACTATAGGTACAAGTTTAGCATAATAAACTAAGTTACTTATTTTCTTGTGTCGTCATTTCCATAAGAAAAGGAAGTAAAAAATTGACATAAAAATGAAAATCCAGGGAAAGATTTAAAAATGAGATTTGTAAAAACAGGTAATGAAATATTTACACAAAGATATCATTATGGTATATAAGTTTGTATGTTCTTAAGCTTACATTTTGAAGAACAATTAGGAATTATATATTAATGGAAAGATTTTATGGCAAATCAAACACATTTTACTGACAATACATAATTATCTCATTATAAAGAAGGACCTTTTATCCTCAGTTCCATGCAGCTTAAAACTTCTATTCTTTCAGTTTTCTTCAATAGTTGAACCATTTCAGATTTAATTCTAAGGTAGAGTCTATGAGAGTCACACTCACTCAAGTAGAAGTCACAGACTAATATGCATTGCATGTGACTCCAGCCAACTGCAGAAACCTGAAGCAGCAACCTTAAAAATAGTTTCTTGTCCATATATTTAAAAAATATTTTAATCAATAGTACCTTCCTATAGTGGCTTAAATATGTGTTCCTTCCCCTGTTTTTTCTTCATAGTTGGGTTTGAGGAACTGGAGTCTTACTTTTGCTCAACAAATCAAAATCAGATTGAAAATGGAAATACATGGCTATCAGTCAGAGAGGTATTAACACACACCTACCTTTCTTTTGGATAAAGCAAAATTTATACCATTATTTTTTCTTTGGGAGATCCTCCTCGTTTCTCATCTATTTGAAGGCTAACACTACAGGTCTACATTTAAAATGTTAGCACTATAGTTCCAATAGCTATATTACAGAAAGCTCTGTTATAATTATGTGCATATTTTAATTTCTGCATTTTTAGAGGGCAGACAGTTTCCTGGTATACAGTATGGATTTTGGGGAAGTTTAACAGATAAGCACAGAGGAATACACCAATAAAATTAGGTCAGCCTGTTATATGGTAGATCTTATGTTGGGGTGATGGCTCTTGACCCTCAGTGAGAACCTGGTCTGCTCCCCATCACTACTGCACTTTGGGAAAGAAAATGAGGAGGTCATTACTTCATAATCCCTTGGGACGGAGATTGATTAAGTAGGAGCTTAATTTCCTTTATACAAAGGGTATCTCAATCATTGTTCTGATGGCTGTACCTTGACAACTACATGCTCCATTGGTTTGTATTTAACTTGTATTCTTTGACAGAAAGAATCTGATACTCAGTTTTGAGTTTAGTCTATAGTTCTGAAAAAGAGTACTGAGCTAAGTCTTGATGATTTTGTTCAGCTAGAGATTCATTAGTGTCAGGGGTCTTGTGATGTACACACCAGTCCTCTAAAGCTGTAACTCTGCTCTCAAACTGAATAACTGCAAAATTCATGAAAAATGACTAATACAAATATCAATGGAGATGATGTTCCATTTGGTGACATACAAATTAAGGTATCCTATCAAAACCAATGCCATTATGTGTCCTAGCACTGGGAATGTCAAAAGACGGATAAATTCAGCTTTTCACACATTTTTCTGTTGACTTTTGAAAAAATTCCTTATTCATTTATTGTAATGCAAATTCTGTCAGGGAGAAAAAGCAGGGAAGAGGACTGGCTTGTGTTTATTGACATAGTGCTACACTGAGATATAGCCTATAGTTAGGTCCATACTTATATGGCCATTCAGGTGACATGCACATGAAAAGAATGATTTTCCACATGAGGTAATCACCTTGAATTATTCAAAGTGCAGCTTCTTCCTTCCATATCTATCATATATTACTGCCAGGTCAAGTAAGTTAGTGTTCGATGGTGGTGACATATTTCAGTCCAAAGTGGGCTTTTAAACATGAATTATAAACCCCTAAAAATAAAATAGGTGTTTATCATGGGACCTTCAACTACAGAAGCACTAGTAAGCATAATTAATACTGAGCTCAAGAATGGCCAATCTGCTGCAGTCCTCCGCTGGAGAAGAAACATTACATGAATTAGAATGCCTCATGTAAGACGGAGAAAGAGATCTATTATTACCATAAACTCTGTCTGGTTCCATTACCTTCACCTCCAGATCTGTATCAACTACCATAGTGATATGTATGGAAGGAGTATGAAAGTTGTAGACATGGGTGTTACAGGAATTCTGAAATAAATGCTGTCTGTGCTAAAGCTACAATATGTAGCGAGATACCAGCCTTTAGTTAATGATTAAAAAAGATACAAGCACCAGAAATTAATGAAAGGTTAATATCAAGGATGAAATTGGAATAATTCTGCCTCTCCTATAGCTTTATGTAGGGATAAAATCGGGCTGGCCTTGACACTCAAACTACAAGGACCCTGATTAGACAAGCTGAGAGCAGGTAACAGGAGAAGTACTCTTAAGATCAGGCTGAATCATAGCGCTTTGGGAAAAGCACTTTTAACAATTAAGAGCTCTATACAGAAGGATTTATGAAAGAGAAGAATATTTTGTTTGGCAACAGTGAAACACTGAATGTCAAACATACCTTGATCTTCATCCATGGATTCCTGAACAGTGGATTCCACTCATACTTAACCCATCAAAACACAGTTCTGCATTTTTCATACACCTTGCACTGTTCTTGTATTTGTATCTATAGTTCTATGTGTACTGTCACATATATTACTCACAAAAGACAGAGGCAACACTTTGCTGTATTTCTAAATAAACACAAGCACAGCAGATGTTTACTGCCAGTTGTATTTAAAACACCAATAGACTTTTATTATTATTCACAAATATCAGCACAGGCACACTGAAATATCTGTCTAAAAAGTGGGTAATTTTTATTTGAAAAATAGCATACACAAAATATGAAATATTTATTTTTAAACATGCCTACATACTTTTCCTCTTTTATTATAAATCATCTTTAAAAATTAAGCATAAGGAGAGGGGATAGTAAATTGTAGGGGTTTTTTTTTAAATGATAATATAAAGAAGCTTTCATTTTTGCTTTTTTTTAAGGATTCCCACCAGCTGCTTCTTGCTTCTGTGGTCTCCACATTACATGGAGCATGTGGTGCAGCTGCCCCTCACTTTCATGTATTTTTCTATTTTAAGCATCCTTCATCATTTTTTAGTTCTCATTTATACTTTCCGTGGCCATAAACCACCAGGATTTTCTCCACTTCACTATATAAAATGATATAGTTTTCTTTATGTGTATTTTTTTTTCTGCAGTTGATGAGTCTTAACTTTTAATATACAAGTTGTTTTGCTATACTCTTGTAGTAGAGAAGGGGAAAGGTTTACAGAGAGTGGGATATCTTTTACTAGAACAGCTGGAAAAAGTGTATGGATTTTAAAAAATGCAATTCTCAAAAGTAACATAATTGTAAAAAAATTCCATAGCTCATTACAACAACATTACAACTGCCAAATTGCGAACATAGAAGTACAAGAATATGCATAAAGAACAAAGAATCTGAATCAAGTGTCTTATTTCTGAATGACATATTTTATATTGATTTTCTACTGGTTGACAGGAAAATGTATCTAAAATTTATTTATATTTTTCCAGACATCCTAGTAAGTTTTTGTAAAAAAAATTCCTTTAGTACTTATACTGTGCCTTTCTTTTATTCATCATGGCTGTAACAATTCTAATGCTTCTTGAATATAGCCTTTACTTTGAGCTTCATTTCATTGTTTTTCCTGTTTTCTATATTCAGTATGTCTTAATATACCAGTAACTTTGTCATGTGTTATTTCTATTTCATCTTGTTAAAGCATCTACATTTTTCCCCTTTTCTTTAATTCAGCCAACACTTGGAACATACACAGCACAAGCTTGAATTTTGGTCCAGTGTCCTTCTAGCTGACAAGCTTAACACAGCTATAGGCATATGCAACTATATTATTGCTGTATTAATTCCTATTTATCCTCAAATGCACTGAAATCTCTGTAGGTCACTGCAAAAGGCTGAATGCCAAAGGATGATTCTGAACGTTTAAACATTTTGAAGTGTTTAAAAGCTCCATTCAGCAGTGTCACCCACCTTGCACCTTGAAGAAGAGGGACTGAGGACAGAAATTTCTATTTGACATCAATTTTACCTCCTAAAATGTCTTAAAAGGTTGATTTTTAAAAAAGGAACAAAAAAACACCCACAAACAAACAAACAACAACAACAAAAAAGAAGTCTCAAGCGTATTATTCTACTTGTGTTTTAATATGTTAAGATGCCTTATTGTGGGCCTTAGAAACATGGAAGAAAAGACAGATGAATGTTCTACCTGCCATTTCATGTCAAACAACTCCATGAAAAGCAGTAACTTGCTTCTCTGCAGATAACATGATCACTGAGATCTCAGCAAGTGCAAAACTTCTGTACTGACCAGAAATTTCATTTCTTAGGAGTTTTAGTAAGATGGTCACCAAGTCCCAAAAACTGCCATTCTGCAACACCTCTATTAAAAATCAGCAAATCGAGCTTGTGCAAAGCCTACTGAGGATACCACACTGAGACATGTGCTGCTCCAGATGTTCCATAATAAGACAGTTTAGCCGAAAACTCTTCTGTTTCCAGGATCGGTTCTCTACATCTCCTCTACTGAACAAAAAGCCTTTTTTTCACCTGTTTTTAAAAAAGATTTTAAGTCTGTGTTGGACAGTAAGAGCCTTTATTAAATTGCCACATTGGAAACTTAAAAATCTCTTGATGAGATAGATGAAGCAATTGGTCATGCCCTGATACTGTCAGTTAGATGAAATCTTCATGAGTGGTGTTGGAAACTTCAGCAGCAGCTATACAAGCTAATCTGCCTCTATGAAACAACAGACATTACTTCCCTGGCCATCACATCCCTCTCAGAAGCTTCTCAGAGGCTGTAGGGAATAAAAATGCTTATGGAATGAGGGACAAGACAGCAGAACAGGAAATGAGAATACAAGCTACTCATATGAGAAGGAGGGCTGAGTAAGTACGGGACCAGGAAGAACATCCAGTTTGGTAGGGGATAGGGAAGGGGCTTGAAGTGAATTCTTACAATAGAAGGGAGATAGGGGCTTTTAACTTGGACATCTCAGAGGTTCTGGATCTCTGTCCTTGGAGACACAGTTTGTCCTTTAAAGACCCAACTGCACAAAGCCCCCAAAATTCTGTTTTCAGCTCAGTGTTGAATCTAATTCAAGCAGAAGATTAGAATAGAGAAGTTTCAAAGCTTCTTCTGAACTAAATGTTGCTCTGAGTCAATGACAGCTGTACATGTGCAGTTCTCTAGGTGGGAGTGATGAAGCACCAATGGGCCCAAGCAGGCTGGACTGACTGTGCAGATTAATCTATTAAAGCAGATGGAGTCCTACCCTTGCCACCATTATCAAGATGGTAGTGAGACTGCCTACACAGTTAGAAAGGAGGCTAAAATTGAGTGTTCATCATGCACTGTACATAAACAGGACATTCAATGTATAGAAGCAACAGAATATACAATATGTAGCTGAAGATACTGGTATCCTTTTACTTGATGTCACATTTATACTTCCTGACATATTTTTCAACTTCTGGCTACTGATCCATTTTCTCCACCTAACTCATTCTCTCTGCCACCAACCGATGTGTTAGTTAGTATTCACTCTCCTTGTATATTTACCCCACTCTGAAGTATTTTTATTTTGTAACAGTTAAAGTTTGTATAGGTTTCATTCAAGAATTTTCTCTTTTTCTTACAAATTTTCTCAGTAATTTTTCATTTACATCAGGATGTCACAAAGACAGTTAAGTTACATAGAGGGTCACAAATGTAAGTGTCATGGCTTAGGGTTAGGGCGGCCCCTTAGACCTATAACAGATGCTCTCTGTTAACCCCCCTCCCTCCCCAAAGGGGAAGAGAAAGGGAATA
>WTSP01003373.1:3897-38053 GCA_025331215.1 Actenoides lindsayi
AGGGAGTGGACATTTCAGCTTCTATTTCCATTCCTTCTCATCTTAACCATGACTCTCTAAACAGTAATGTCTATCTTTGTTTGGAAATTTAATGTTGAACTTTCAGGTCAAATGAAATGTCTTTGTAATTGTAAAATTAAATATTATTAATATCCTGAATGACTTCTTCAGTCCCATAGGACTTTTCTACAAGTATGTAGTAGGAATGGATCCAAAAATGTCCTGTGTAATATTAATGGAAATTACTTTAAATTCTTTGTCATGGAACAGGAAATACTTTTCCTTTTTTAGCACTTTGTGGCTGTTGAACAATTTTATAAGATTTTGTAATATAAATATGATTTTGGTTTAGCTTCAGAAATTCTAGAGCAGGGTAGTATTCCCTCACTTCACCATTAAGGACAGAAAATTCATACAGGACAAAGAAATAGAGGCAGAAGAAATGAACTACACAGTAGAACAAATTCTCCTCAATTCTCAAAAACGAAAATAACCTTATTATCTTGGTGGTGGTAGGTTTTTTTTATTGTTTTCTTTCTCTTCCCCCCTCTCCCCCCCCCAGGTCATTTTAAGATTCTTTAAAGTTAATTTAAAGTTAATTTAAAGTTAATTTAAAGTTAATTCTTTAAAGTTAATTTAAGATTCTTTAAAAGTTAATGAGAAAACAGAAAGCACGTTTTGATGCAGCTTCTGAATGCTTCAGAATAAACGGAAGAACAGCCTGATTCTGTGCTTCCTTTTGAATCTTAAACTTAGGCAAAAATGTTTTTGTGTTTTTTCAGATGTGTTTTCTTCTCATAAATTTGAAAGCATTGTAATGGAATAGTGATTTGTTTTGATAAGAAATAATATAGGTGTAATTCTTACAAGGGTGAGAAGAGAGGATGAAAGATTGTATTGTTTCAGATTTTCCAAAATATCAAATCACTGTTATCTTTATGTTTACAATATCTTTATGTCAATGCAAAAAATGAGGATATGATTAGTGCAGTACTTAGAAAGTTGAGGTGAAATTTCAGGCCAGATTCAAAAGCAATAAAAAGTGTAACAGGAAACTTCATATTGCTTCACATTCATGTTCAGGGCCAGATCATAACTACTAGAAGGATAAGAGAGTGTGCGGTAATTTGCTATCTGTGTTTACATGAGGTTTTTTGAAAGCACCAGGGAAGAAACAGCATACTATGTTTTTGGAGTTAATAGGGATTGGTTAAGAAAAAGAATAAAAAAAAAATAAAATAGGTGCCTTTCTTTGTCAACCAATACATTTTATTTGCTTTCTCTTCTGATGCTTTTTTCAAGATCGTTTCCTGTGCAAATTCAGAGATGGAGACTGGAACTGAGCTGGCTAATTATTCACATAGTTTTATGGAGGGTAAAACCCCCTAATTTTCAATCTTGTGTCCATTGCATCTCTATTGCATGTTCTTATTTTTGTAGTTAGTTATTAGAGGCAAACAAATACATGAGAGGTCTCCATTGTGCAACAAATGTACTGTGTTTTGCTTTATACCGTCATCTTTGTTTTCTCGATGCTAGTGGAAGGTGGCAGAAGCTTAATCAAGTTACTGTATGATGGGCTCTGAGAGGTTTTGACCTTTTACTTATGCCTTGAAAAGAGGGACCGTTTCCATCCTTGTGCGATGCATGAAGTGGTTAATGCAACACCTGCACAGAGTGTGCTGTGTTGACTTCTGGAGCCTTGCTGGAGTAGAGTGAATTTTTTATCAGGCTTATCATTAACTTAACAGGATAAACCAAGAATAATAGCTATATGTAGACAGCATGTATATGATAGAGTGTGATTTAAAAATAATGACAAGTGAGACATTAATAAAGCATGTATGTGTGTGTGTATATAATACATATATATAAATGTGCCGACTGCTAGGTTAAAAAGCTGTTAAAAATCAGACTATAATTCTGTTTTCCATTACAATTAATGCCTAAGGAATCAGGCTGCACTGAGCAATTTTGCTTAGTGACAGGCAGCATAGCTGCCTTTTCTTTATGGCAAAGCTCTATTTTGAGCTATGCAACCTTCCAACAGGGGACTAGTATTTCCCCGTAGTGTAATTTTATAGTGCTGGGCATGTTAGGGTGTGGTTAGTTGTTTGTTGGGGTAGTAGGAACAACTGCAAAACTGTTTAGGAAGCCGCTTTTTTCAGGCACGGTGTGAAAAACGTCTTTTTGCATGAAAGGAGAAAATAAGTGGGATCTGTCTTGTGCCTCCATCCTGGGCTTCCCTGTGCCCCAGCCGTGTGGGCTGTGGCTCAGCTATCTTCCTTCAGCCACTTTCAACAACTCTCTGTCTCCCTCTTCCTTCCCACCCTGTATCTGCAGCATCTGGATACAAAATGCAAGAGAATACACATCATTTTGGTGAGATTTCAAACCAGTCTTGACCTATTTAGGCTGTAAGGGAAAAGACTCTGTGTACATGTCATGGTTTAATGCCTTGCTTTGGAGTGACCTTAAGACTGCAGGTGAGAGAGAGGATGGTTTTGATGAACAGCCAAGAAACCAGGGCAGGACGCATTCCTAGATGTTTGCCTGGCCATGAGGTGGGCTTTGTTTTTAATGATGAGAATGAGACAACAAAAGAGGAAAGATTCAGGAATTCATTTCCTCTGTAGTTTTAATAGTACCAGAAGGGTGTTTATGTTTTGTATGCAACACCAGGAACAAAATAAATGTATTGGGTTCAGTGATGTTGCTAGTATCTCTGTTGTAGTGAAAGATATTTGTTAAAAAACTGCATGTTGTGGATAAAATTAGTTTTAAATTGATTTGTTTTCAAATTGGGTTAGCCATTCAGACTCAATTTTACCTAAGACATTGAGGGGTTTCTAGACAGCTCTTTCCTGAATATCACCACAGAGCTCTTTGGCGTGATACCCAAATTAACAGCATGCTGCGTCATTAAAAAATAAAAGAGCTGCAATTTTTCCTTGGCATAGATTTCTGCAAAGTGATAAAAGACTCCCTGTGTTGATTACAAATATTGTAAAATGTTTACTTCTCTCTATAAACTTGGGGCATTTCATGCTTGGATATATTATGTGTGGCCTCTTAAGACCTTTTTGATTTTTGTGCTATTATCTTGTTTGACCAGAGTTTCAGTTCTCATATTCAGGAGAAATTTTTGAAGAATAAAACCAATGTGCCCTGCAGAGAAAGAAAAGGCAATGAAAGCAGTTGTAGACAGGATACACGTCAGTTAGGCATCTTGGACTTAGTTAACACTTACTCTTTCACTGATGGAAAGTTGCACGGTTTCCCAGTGCCCTCATTTCCCCATATTTAAAACAAGAATAAAATTGACCTGGCATGCAAACAAGTGATGCTGTTCTTTATTTCTGAATTGAAATACTGGCATTTCTTTGGTATTAGATATTTTTTCATAATTAGACCAAACACAAGTTTCTGGTTTTCCAGTTCTAATACTTATATGGAGAAATCCCCAAGCCTCATACATTATAGGTGTTCCCAACTCTTGAAAGTATCATCTGAAGAACCACATGCAACTTCCCGGTGAGGTCTCTGCACTCCAAATATCTTCCTGCATAATCCCATATGAGCACAAAACCTTCCTAAACAGAAAGTGTAGTCTTCAGATTTTATGAATTGTAAAAAAAAAGGATTACAGCTGGGTAAAAGATTCTCAGAAATGTTGATAAAATTGCCTTTTGCGGTCTGTGTAATAAAGAGTCAAGGATGAGCTACTTCTGCCTTGGGCAGGATTGGAGATGGCATTGGACCTGTTCTACGGGACACTTGTAGAGACTCATTTCACAATACTTTACCTACTTATGTGATTGCAGGTCACATCCTAACCCCTAGAGCAGGCTGAAAGACGAGGATTTAGTTTCATGAAATAGTTTTGCTTTTTCATTTCATTGGAACAGAAGCATTGCCTTTCAGGCCTTTTGGTGTAACATATGAGTAAAGGGTGTAGCACATAGGAATAGGAGAACCTACCCTGGAATAGCTGGTAGACTGGAATCTTGAATGCCTCTTGTGCTCAAACAAAGCAAATCTGAATCTCCAACTTTGTTCTGTGTTCTGAAAATGTTTAAAAGATATGTTCTTGTGAAGGGCTCATAGTTTTACCTTAGCTAAATTTTTTTTTGTTGATTCATTGTTGCTAGCATGCAGTGGATAGCTTTTATGGTATAGCCTACTACTACGCAGAATTATTTTCCAGATATCTTTCATGTTGAATAACACACAATGTCAGAAGGAATTGACATTTATGAAAAATAGAAATATGAGTGCTAATGTTCCTACTGTGAAATTCTGGAGGCACTTAGTAAGAAATTTTAATCAACTATTAAATAATCAATTGTTGCTACTTCACAGAAGGTTTTTTAAGATTTTAATTTGTTTGGTTTCAGGATATGGGAAGATACAGATATAATTTTCGACAGGCCTTAAGGACTTACAAGTTTGACTCCCGTTATAAAGTAATTTGAACATTTTATTACTGCAGGCTTCCTTGAAAATCCCAGCATGCATGAGTTAGGTCAATTGTTTCTTTACTACTGAAATCAGCGAATTTCCAGATTTTAAATTTCTAGTCCTTCAGAGATGTATGGATCTGGATAAGGAGAAATGAAACTTCCTTAGTTAAACTTTGACTTCTTAGAAGACTTTGTAGAACTTTTAAATACCTCATAATAAGTAAATGCAGTTTTATTTTTCTTCTTGATCATGTTTAGGGACCATCTGTTTCTAAGAAAAAGACCACATATTATCAAAGATTTCATATCTTCTTTCCTTTTTGTTAGTTGCATAATTTAAATAAGAGAACTCCTGTGTACCAGGAAAGATTTGTGGTGTAAGGACTGGTTTTTTTACTGTAAAGCACTTCAATTTTTTTTTTCTATGTGTAGTGCCAACAGAAAAAATGTACTTGCCATCTTTGTTTCTCTCTAGTTATCTAAAATTGTATTTGGGCTGCTATCTTGAATTGCTCTGGAAAATATTTAGATTAACTTACTAGCCAGTTATTCCTTAGTTTATTTTTATAACTTTTGAGTTATCAGTCTAAAATTTTGGGGCAAAATGTTTTCTGTGAATAAACTTTTCTGAGTATATTTGTAACCTTCTCTTTTAGTATCATCTGATCCATAATTCAGCCACCCATCTCAACTCCTTAGTTTATACTGGTTCTAGGTTAGATATATAGTCTATTAACTTCAGAAGCAGTTCATATGGATTCACATGAAACACCTGCAGAAAAAAATGATCTCTATTTATTGTACGTTGGTTCTTGGAGCACATGAACCAGTTTCATTTCGGATGAAGCTAATGTGGGAGATGCTTTCCAGTCAGGCATTCAAACTGCAGAAGCAAAATAGAGTTGAAATGTTTGTAACATGGACGTCAGGTCCTCTGTACCAAGATGCAGCCAGAATCACTTGTAGCCTGGCAGTTAGGGCATTTTCTTGGAAAGGGACTTGTGTGTATTGACCCTTTCATGCACAGAAAAGAAATCATAGAATCATAGGAATGTCTAGATTGGAAAAGACCTGTGTCACAGACTAGCCAACAGCATTGCCTTTCCTATTCAATGGTTGTCATGACTTTTAAAGAAGAAAAGGTAAGATGGAAGAAGATGCTGATGAAATCTAGCCTCAGGAGAGATCTCTCTCTACAGGCATCATCTCATCAATAAAGGTGCCCTCCTACGTATGAGAAGTGGGATTAAGTCTTGTCCTTAGTATTCCCTATTGCCTTACTTGAGAGAGTTGTCTGATAAGCATGCCAAGGACTTTTGTATTGTCTTCTTCCCTCCTTGTCTTTTTTTGTCGGTTTAAGGCAGAGCTGAAGGACAGAAAGGAGAAGTCAGCCTCTTTTTCACTGGGCTGATACAATCCCTTCCATCCCTGGACTTGGGAGCATTTGAGCTAGTAGCTACCATTTGCTGTACAGTGGCCTCTCAGCTCCGGCTTGCTTGGCCTCCTGTGAGTAAAAGTGATAGAGGTGAGTCAACCCAGCCTGATGTGGCAGGAGGAGACATGAGATTTCAGGATGTTTGTGCTGTGTGGCTCCTACAGATTGAGTGGAAGGCGAGTTGAGGATCAGACTCCAGGTTTAGAAATGCATAGTCCAAGGCTGTGCGTAGCCTTGGTCTCTGTAGGTTATAGAGGCTCCTGACTAATGGTAAAAAAGGAGCAGCCCATTTTTACCAGGGAGTAGGATGACATCTTCAGGGAGGACAGTTTTCTATACTTCAAAAGCATGGGATGTGGTTAGCGTGTTAGGACAGTTGTGTCAGGCTTTGAATCTACTATGGTAAGCCACAGATTCCCTCACCAGATTCTCTCATGTAGCTTTTAAAAAAGTTACTAAATATCCTTCCTTTTGTTCTATTCTACAGTTCAAACTAAAACATGCTGCAGAAGGCTGTCCATATTGTCAGAAGTTGGTATTTTTAAAATAAAAAGAGTTGTCATATAAGAGAGATTCATCTCTGCAGACACATTTCCTTTTGGTAGGTAAGAGTAGAATAATGGAGATCTTTCAAAGTATATATGCAAAGCAGCATATTATTAAGCCACAAATATAGTCTAAATTCAAAAGACAAAATCAGGGTGCTTTAACTTCCTCTGGTTTTAGTCTGTTTTGTATATCACAAGAAGACAGCTGTAGATCAGAAGACAGACATACTCCTGGCAAGTGATGGGTATATGTGAGCAAGAACTTCCTGTGAGATATTGACCTGGTCACGGTCAGCTGCTCTGAAATTTGTTAAGTAATCTATCTAATATGTCTAAGGACTAGCATATCAGAATCAATCCATCCAAATTGCTCAGGATGATCAATAAAAGGATAATAAATCCGGTAATTCTCTGTGATCTGCTATGGTGTGAAGCTACTGGGGAAGCCTTGTACAGTATGAAGATTAATTCTAGTACACATTTGTTAGGATGACAAATGCTCTGTGCCAGAACTGTGTCTGGTGAAAAATTCATTTCAAATTAGTTTTCAAACTTTATTTTCTGCAATAATCTGCTGTCGTGAAACTGAATGTCAACAAATGGCAGTTACTGAGGATGTTTTCAAAAGGGAATTAGATGAAAAGTTTACAGAAGGAGCTTTCCAGTTTGTTTTGGTTTTAGTTTTTTTTTGCTTTTGTGAATCTCCCACCTAATTTCTGTTCAACAAAAGAAGCATCTCTATCTTTGATATTGTTCAATTTTTTTAAACCATAGTAATTATAACAACAAACCATTCTTTAAGTATAATACAGTAAATACAAAGGCTGAAGGGGTAATAAGTGTATTTAGATAGTTAATAGCCTTTCCAGATTAGGAACAGTAGTTATCAGTTCTTTATGAGAAGAGAAAAAACACCCTGCTATTCAGGCACAGTCCTGGCAATCAGGAATTTTTTTGTTTCATTAGACTGTGGTAGGTATAGAATCACGTATGTAATCTAGGAATGATGCCATATATAGTTTGTTCATTATTTTTCCAGTTGGTATTTATTTTTAAAATAACGAACAGAATGGAAGAGTTTCAATTTACAAAAATAAAAGCAAAACAACTGTTAATTTACATAAACCACTATTTTCACAATCCAAGTCTGCTAAATTGCATCCTTTGGTTTATAAACTTTGTAGATTGTGATGATTTTTTTTTTCACATTTCTAAATTTTTTGCTGCATAAAAATCTGCCCATGCCTTAAAATCAAACAGAATACTCTTTCTTCACTTTGTTCACATTGCCATATTTTCATAGTGTCTGCCTTTCGTGAATCTAGATAAGGAAAAATTTATGTTGAAAACAAAGTAGATCGTGTAAGCCAGGCATCCTGCTGTCCCCAGTCAGTGAAGTCTAGTTCCTCAGAAATACAAGTTCTGCTTCTTGCATTGGGTACCAGTTCTCAGATACATCTCTGAGGAAGAGAATTCAGTCCTACTTTAAATGTCATTTTTAAACTGGAAACAGTGTTGCATTCTTTCTGCTCCTTTTAGTGATATTTGAATGATGATAATAGGTATAATTTCATTAAGCTTTTGTCTGAAGGCTTCTTGGTGTCTAATGGAAGTCATCTTAAAATTTAGGTTGCCAGTTTTAATAAGTAGTTGTATCCTTAAGCAAATTTAGCGATATAACACATTCTGGATGAAACCAAAATGGATTTCAAGCAGTAATACTGGTGAAGTAAGTAAGTGAAGAAGTCTTTATAATCTTAGTGACTTGCTTCTTGGGTTAGCCAGTGGTTACATTGATTTGTCTTCAGAAACACCAAAATGGGAGCACCCAAGTAATATTGGAGTTTGTATTGAAGCACTGCTATCGTTTTTAGTACAAAAATGTCAGGATTAGGGAAGAAGTGTTTCAGGTTCTGATTTCTAGTGCTTCTTACTGTTGGGAAAGAAAAAAAGAGAATGGAAAATAATATATTAAAAAGAGAAGTTAGGACTTACCCTGTTGCTGTTTGAAGGAGAAGGGAGAGGACAACACCTTGGTTCATTTTCCTTATTTCATAAGCTTTCAGCTCTTGTTTGTTCCCTCGCTTTCATCACCAGACTGTAAATTATCTGCTATCATGACATGGAATTCTGAAGGAGTATTTTAGCAAAATAATAAATACATCAAGGAAGCTGTAATGGTGGCACAAAAGCAAGGACAGGAACATCAAAGACCTATGGTTTAAGATGTTCAAACTATTAGCGTAGCTGCTTTTGGAAATAACTGAAGATGGATCATAAAATGTTTTCTTAGTTCGTCAATAACAAATTCAGGTGTTGGTGTTTTTATGTGGACAAAGCTAGAATAAAGCCATGTTCAGACTGGTGCAGTAGGAACTTTTTTTGCCTGCTGTGCTTTTATTAGGCCACAGATTCTTCCAGGTTAATAGAGTTCAATTTACCTATGCAAGTCTCTTAGAATGGGGTGAGAAAGCACTAATGCAAATTAAATTCAGCTGTTTATGTCAGTGTAGAAATACAAGCTATTTGTGATTAGTGGCACAGTGTTTCGTTTCTGCCTATCCACTCTCTCTGAGGGTTATTTTCTAACCGGAAAAGACAAATTCAGCTACTGGATTGCCTCCTATGAAAAATAATGCAACATGGAGATGATATATTTGAGGGCTCATTCTTGTAGGCAGTATGGTTTTAGTGTTCATAGGCAATACCAATAGATAAATAAATAAACAAATAACGAGACCAAAAGAAGAAAGGAAGGATGGTGCTTTTCATAACAAATTGATATTCAGAAGTGTCACCCCAAGTGGATAAAGATCAGGAATCAAGCAGACTAAATGAATGTTGTCATTTTCTGTCAACTCCTTCTGAAGCTGTAATGGCAACACATTGCAATGTGATGGAGTATTGAAAGTCCAAGGCACATTAATAGCACATGAAGCTTCCAGAATGTGTATGAAGAAAAATCTAATTTCTACATTTAACAGAATGTTTTTTTTCTTTTCTGAGTAAGCTCTCCTCTCTTGAATTTTTTTAGTGCTAAAATATGTATAATTAATAATCATGAAGGAATGCAGTTTGTACTCTCATTTTATGTATTTTGAGACACTGAGCAAAGTGACAAACATTGTTCTTAGTTGTAAATATCATAAAATCAGTCACCTTTGCTCAGGTAGTTTTGAACCTTATAATTCTTCATAGTAATTTGTGAGGTCTTGCACACCAACTCTTGAAAAAGGGAAGAGCACTATAATGTCTGTTGAGCCAATGATGACTGTTCAGCACTGTAGAGAATGTGTTTCTCAGAATATCCACTTTTCCTGTTTATACCAATTTTTTTGGACAGACCTGTGGTCTTACTTTATTTTCTCCACACTTTGAAAAAAGATGACCAGCCTCAAATTCCCTCAGGTGCTGGTCTGGTGATTGAGATGATGTAGCCCTGTGAGAGTGTGATGTTGTGGTTTCACTTGTGAAAGAGAAGAAATAACACAGGACAGGGCCACAAACTTGTTTAAAGTTAGGACTTGGCTGTGAGTGGAAACCTGTTGCATTTTTCTTTTAGCAAATTGTTCAATCCATAGAAATCTTAGGCAGAGCTTGAAGATTTTATTTAACTGTTTATGTTTCACTCTTTTACCTTAATGTGGAAGGCAGCAGGACGTCGATATTTCATGGTCATTTATTCCTAACACACTTATGTTAAATAAGAGGTTATTCTCATTCTCTGTCCAAGAGAAGAACTGATAGCATTTAGCATATAATGTCTCAATATCATAAGATTTAGGGATTTGGTTTTGTGGGGTTTTTTTGTTTATTTGGTTGGTTGAGATTTTTGTTTGGTTTTGGTTGATTTCTTTTTATTGTGTGTGTTTTGGTTTTTTTGGTGTGTGTGTTTTGTTTTGTTTTGTTTTGTTTTGTTTTGTTTTGTTTTGTTTTGTTTTGTTTTCCCCTCCCATGAGCTATACTGTCTCTCACAGAGTTTGGTTTTGTTTTACTTTAGGAACAAAAATTTTTATTTCCATTATAGCTCTACTTCTGCCCCTCCACAACATGTTGATTTTAGGTGGATACGCTGTCATCCTTTAATAAAGACTTACATTTTAGAATTTTGAACATACCTTAGAGTTTCTTATTGTATGAACTTTGATATTTTGTCTTCATCATTTATATATTAAATGTCAAGTTTGCTCAGCTATGAAGTAGAGAGTGCTGGTGGGACCCTCTTTCAGCATATTTAAAGTTGATCTGACCAGAGTTCCTTGATGTAGATGAATTTATATCAATCATTCTGCATAAATGTTTATCCCTTAAAAGCTCTTAGGTTCTTGTAAGACAGTAGTACCTGTTTCAGGTTATTCTCTTATGCCTGTTACTAGGTTTATCATTGTGAAACTCAATAGGGATATTGTGTTATGCCAAGTAGTTGCAGAGATATTAATTTTGTGGGTTTTTTTCCTTTATGTTACATAGTTATATACCCTTTTCTCACCAGGCTGAAACTATGTGAAGTGAAGGAGAATACCATATGGTGGTACACCTATTGGGTTTTGTATTGAATGGCTACCAGCTGGACTAAAATGTCAATTTATTCCATAAACTGCATAATAAAATCAACCATGTTAGCACCTGATTGCATAAAATATGTGTTTCAAGGGTTACCACTGTTATGCAAAAAGTAGTTGAAACCCAGTAATAAATGGGCTTTGCACATGGTAATTTCTGTGTATGCTAATAAAAAGAACCCAAAACCTAAAACAGTTAGAAGCATGCCAGGCTTGTTTCCTTGTTTGGACCTGCTCATTTACACTATGTACATGACTGAACCATGGGTCTCTTGAGGTTTAGTCTTGTATATATATCCATATAAGTAGATAGACAGATATGATAAATATATAGACATAATTCAACACATGAGGTTAATGAAAAAGATGTGTACTATATTGAGATCAATTGCTTTGTATTTTTTTGTACCTAAAATATGTATTATTTTCAAGTGAAAAATAAATTTGTGTTGGAAAAATAATTATCAGATACATCAATGATAAGGAAAATATTTTATTTGCATTCTGCAGGTAGGCATTCAGTTTATGAACTTCTTAGAACAAAGTATTGAAAATATTTATTTTCTGTATTCAGTCACTAAAAGAACTTCAAACTCAGAAAGACATTTTGTTGCAAGATGTTTTCTTCTTGCCTTAAAATGAAATACAGTTAATGTGGTCTGCATACCTTTAGTTAAAACAGAGTGCTAGTGAGTTTCTGCTACTCCAAACAAAAAGGGTAAGGGATATATGAAGTCATTTGTACTTTATACAAGAAAGGATTAAATTAGTCTCTTGTAAACTTGATTGCCACACTATTAAATTTATGCATGTTTACAAACTATCTTGAATTTGGTTCAAAATCTGCTGATGACTGTGAAAAGAGAATGTCTGAAAATAATGTTTTATAAATATAAATTTTATATATATATATATACATTTTAATGGGGTTTGTATTCCTTTTGGTCTCAGCTTGTTCTTTAATAATCAACTCTTCCTTCTCCACTTACCTTTTCTGTCTGTGTTCATAGTGGTTGTATACAAATCCACGTGGATTTAGGAGCAGCGAAGCCTATTTCCACTTTGGTTAATATGTTACCAGAAAAATTAATGAACCTCCAATATTATGACCTTCAATTTGATATAAATAGACCTCTTTAGTTCGCTTATGTCTAATTCTAGAATGCTTATCTTCACACTTCTACACTTACTGCATATTTTGAAACTGTTAGTTTGGTATTCAACATTCTATTGTATACTGCATACTTGACAAATACAAGAAAGCTTATAAGCCAGAGTAACGGTGTCTTTCCTTCTAAATGGCGAAAAGCAGTTTTTCAAAGAAAGGAAGGTTTTTATATTTACAAACTGGATATTTCCTGATGATGATACCTAACCCATAAAACATGGCTGAATCTCTAGATTTTGCCAGCTTGCGGAGTTATGAGGTTCATTTAGTGGTTTTGGTTTGTTTTCGGTTTTGGGTTGTTTTTTTTTTTCCCTTGTAAAACATCAGACTTGGTAGGGATGACTTGAACAACAATTAACTTGGAATTACACAGTGCAATGTTTTTACAGAGTCATTGTTTCTGAAAGAATTGTGCATTGTCTTTATGTTACAGGCCTGGAAAGTAATACTTTCTGTAGATGTCAGCTTCTGTCTAATGTGATGCCCCGTGCTTCTAGTGATGCCACATGAAGCACTGAGTAGTACTGGCAAATGGAAGAGATCTCTTGGAATAAGGTAGGTTTCTTTCTTTTCCACAAAGGCACAGCTTGATGAAGTTTTTTTATAATTACTTTCCTGTTTAATATAAACTAAGTCAAACAGGTATTTTAAGTCATCTAAATTTTGGAGAAATGTTACTGATCTTACTATATAGAAGCTATTGCTGCTGTTGCTTGGTTATACATCTAGAATTATCAGCAGAAGGTATTTTCAAGGTATCACTACTGCAGTGCAGCAAAAACCACCATTCATGATCAGCAACAGGAACTAGGAACTAAAAGGATATATTTTAATTCCTGTCATTGGTTATGAGAAAAATAGTGTCTATAATGACAATGATTTCTATAATGGGCAAAATTAATTACTTGTTTTTTTAAATACTATTGAAATAGCAGCAGAAAATCAAGGGCGTGTGGTCTTTCTTCAACATGATGCTGCAAAAAAAGGGTTAGACCAAATTTGAGCTAGGAAAGCAAAAAAGAATATATATGATAAGTGTAGAACCAAGGAAACTGGGAAAGAGACTTGTGCTTGGGGAGGACCCTTGGACTGGCAAACCCAGAAGAAGTACTGTAGGGTAACTGTAGAAGTATGACAATGGAGGGGGGCATTTGTGAAAGTAGAGTGTTGTGCTGGATCTGTTTTTCACTTGCCTTGCCTTGCCTTGTCATTGGTTTTGATGGCTTCCTCTGTGTTAGTATCTATTGAACAGAGCTATCAGTGCACCCAGGTGTTATACTGGGCTACAATGTTCTATGGCCTTCCACTAGTCTCAGAGTTTTGTTCCAAAACATTCTTGGGATGTTGCGACTGTTATCTATGACTATAAGTATACTCTGTACATACAGAATATATACATATAATGTCCCTGTACATGTGTTGTCAGAAATAATGTATCTTAATTAGCACACTGTAGCAGAGGTTGTTTCCTGATAGAATGGTTTAATGAGAATGATTATAAGAAATGCTTACATATTATTTATACATATCATCTCTAGTCAAAGTGCAGTGAATTAGATGCTGCCTAAAGGCATTGGTTTCAGTTTTCTCACTGGCAAAAGACATATTGAGGGGAGAGTTTGTTACTTAAACATGGGACTGGTAAATATGACTGACACTAAACCTTCAATAGATCCTCAACCATCTGGAATGGCAGCTGAGCCCTTGGCAGATACCGTGTGGGATGCAAAATACACTAATGGCCTATGTTTGACAGTCCTATCCTATATGTTAGATTTCTATTGCAGGGAACCATACAACCTGACCCAATTGGGTTTGGTTTGTGACAGATTAATCACAGATTCAGAGGTGATGTTATAAGTTGGGGTGCCTGGAGACCTGCAATGAAAGAAGGGTTGAAATGAAGCAAATGAGGCAACCACTAGGAAGATGTAAGACATAAGGGAGCTTAATTTATATTGTTTTCCATTGATTGCTTTTACTCTTCATGGGCTAGCAGCTCACTACTTTCAAGTGAGCAACATCTTTTCTGAGTTGTTCTGTCGTGCATTATTTCACAAAAAAAAAAATGTATTAATTGCTCTATGCTGTACTTCATCTCTTCATTGTGTACCAAATGTAAGGGAAAATATTACGGTTGGTATCTGACATGCGGAACTAATTTGCCTCTGTCAGAGTTCAGGGCGAGGTCTTGGCTATTACAGTGGAAGAAAACATTACGAATTATAGGCATCTCGCCTTATGATGCTTCATTTGTAATTTCCATTTGTGATGATATACTATGAATAAAATATGGGACACTATCCCAGCCCCATTGAAATCAGTAGGAGTTTTTCTCTTAAATTCAGCTAGGCCATGACCCTGGGAATCTCTGCTGGCTCCTGGTGAAGGATTTGTTATATTCATGCCTCTAACTAGACCTCCGCTGAGGACTTAGTTTTTAATATTACTACCAAATCTACTTCTTAGTTAATAATGCTCTCTTATTGAAGTTTATTTGTGCTTGATTTTGGGGATCCAATGCTCAAGAAAAACATGTTTCTATACCTATATTTTTCTATCCTTAAATATGACAGTACTGTTAGTGGTAATTATGGACTGAATCTCAGGAAATACTGTCTGATAAAAAGTCAGAAAGGACTTCAGAATAATTTCCCAAAGGGAGGGGGTGGAAATCCTACAGGTAAGTTACAATATAAAACTATTCTGCTTGTTGAAAGCTATAAAATGAACTGCAAGGAACAAGGCTTAACTCTGAGAGGAAAGGCTAGATCACTTAATAGCTCTTTAATATCACCAGTTTCTACAATCACACACTCTTTCCTTGAGCATAAGATGGATTTTCCTTTAGCAACTGTTTTGATTTGATACGCTTATTTTTGTCCATGGGTGAAAAGTTGTTCTTGAAGTATTTGTCTTTCTTTAGTAACAGGCTCTTTCACATTCCTACAGTTGGAGCATGTATCACCCACAAATCATTCATGACTTACAAAACCTTCTACTTGTTTTGTATATAATTTTTATTTCCCATCAGTTGATGTGCTATTTAACTGCTTTTCGCTCTAGTGTGTTCAACTTATTGTATAGAACAAGGGTAAGAGTAAATTAAAATCGGTGCTTGACATATGGAGATAAATTTTGATCGTCAAAAACATCAAAGCTTTTTCTGACTCTGTGATATTTTCTTAATGGAAGTATTAATTGCTTTGGAAAAGGGTACAGATGTAAAACACTGAGTGTGCTCTCATATAGTAATGTTTTTTGATTTCTCTGTTTCAGTATCTCGGGTTTGTTAAGCTAATTCATCAGGTCATATTGGAAGTCCCATTCTAGTGGGGGACCTTGTTTTAGGAAAGTTAGAATGCTTTTTATTAAAAATCCCCGTTCAGGACAGGTTTTAGAATTATAGCCATAAAAAGGTTGTGAGGTGTATGAATTGCATTAAACTATTATTGCCTAGTCCTGTGATGCTGATTTACCATTTTATGCTCCCTGCATTTTGCTTCATTCCTTTAAAACTATGGATAAATCATACTTTCCAGCTTGAAATCCCTTGCTGAGACATTACACCCACAGATATGTGTCCTTGCATTAGCACTTCCTCTTGTTTAAGATGGTTAGCATTGCAGTGGGGAGGTCGAGGTTAGGATTATTTTCACCAGGGAAGAAATGTGATGTCACTGTATCGTGGCTATTGCTGCATTTAACTCTGCATGCTCTTCCTGGTGTCATAATTTGTTACTTTCTCTACTGACTTGTTGGAGATCTCCAGAACAGTGATGTTGTATGCATATATACTATATAAGTAATAAACCAAAATACTTAGTCTTGCTTGTTCCTGTTACTTTTTGATGAACTCACTGTATCAGTATTAAGCCTTTGCTTTGTTAATTAACTTGCCAAAGCATACCACTTATTCAGCTGAAACAGTACCAAGAAAACAAGACCCTAGTGTTCTTCTCATCACAGTTGTCCCAGATTTCTAAGTATTTGAAGTACCCTGGAGGGAGAGAATCTTAAACTAATTTGTAAAGGAGCTAATATAAATCAATCTAATTTTATACAAGATTTCATAGTGATAAGAATGCTGGATGGAGAGAAATGATTCAGTGCAATTTGTAAGATGGAGAACATAATAAGTTTGACTCCTTTTTCTGTATGATACAAAGAGTTCATATGTTGCACAATGTTCATTTTTAATTAAACATTTTATCATTGCACAGCCTTTTATTGACATTCCTCATAATAGAGCTGATAAGATCTTGACCTACTCTTCAATAAAGCAACGTATAACTCAATACTCTGGCACACACTGTTCCCTTCAGAATTAAGCACACAATTTGCTGATTTAATTTAAAAATCTTATGTACTTTTATTCACATTTATTTACTTTAACTTCTCAGATTTATGCCCTTGTTTGATTTATGCAATTTGGATGCAACCATTTCTTGGACTATTACTCCTGTTTGCTTAAGCTTTTAGCTAGTTAGATCATTTTATTGAATTTTTCCCCTCTTCTTTCTTTTCCTTTTTAAAATTTGTAATAATAAGTGATTTATCACCTAATCTGGTTTCCTACTGTACCTTTTGAGTACAATTTTGATTAGGTGTGGTAACTTCACTCACTACCTCCTTAATCATAGGTTTATAGAGTTTCTGCTATCACAGAAAATCCTTCAGATACTTCACGAGAAGAGATTTCTGAATATATCCCCAAAGATGAATTGAAAAGTTGGTCCCTGTCAGCAACCTTAAAGAGCCCTGTGATATATGGCATGACCCCAGGGTAATACCTTTGGCCATCCTGATAAGCATCCCTGTAGCTTGGCAGGATTTTCTCACCTCCAGTGGAACTACATCAAGGGAGCAGGAATTCATCCCTTCAATTGGTAGTGGCTGCTGTGGTGCCTCCTGACCCAGGAGATATCTGGAGACAAACCAGAAGTTTGCTGTAGAGCAGCATGTGGAGGTACAAACCTAAGTCTCTTTTCCAGAGTTTACTGTGTCCTATGTTAGGTTTATTATGTCAGAAATGGCAGTATTCCTCTACATGTGAAAACCACAATTCTCTTAACATTTTGCTGCTGGAAGTCACCCTTTATAAGTTGAACACCCACTATACTCACTCACCATACTCCAAAACAGGAGTTATATGTAGAACATATGACATTTGCCGACTTGCTGACCATCAGGTGTTGCAGGACCCACTTTCTTTGTAGTTTCCTAACCTCTTGCTCTATCAGCTGTCTCAGATGATAGTCACTCAACCACTCTGTGCTTCTCTTTCATATTTTGGAAAACCATCTCTGAGCTTTTGCTGTTTGTCCTTACCCTTGTATCCCAGATCTGTCAGTGTTCACTGTAAATGTATACTGATTTTAGCTTATAAATTAATGAAATAATTTGAAACTACTCTATGTAATATGTCACAAAAAAATGCAGAACTGCCTTCACTTTGGAAAGAGTTTTAAAAACTGGGGAACACAAAGCTCAAGTATTGAGGATGTATTCCTTACACCCTCACAGATTTCCAACCTTGCTTTGTCAGCAACGCAGAAGTTAAAAATCACGCAGAGCCTTGGAGAGTAGGAGGTTATCATATACCAGGTATATATCTTTCAAAATTAAACCATTCAAGCTTTTTGGCCAAAAATAAGGACCAGATCCTCAAGGATAAGTAGGTATGTAATATACTGAACTGAGTAGTCATTAGATGCTTGAACTAAACCTAGATTTCTGATTTTGTTCTGATTCGTTTTTCTTTTGGGATGTTCCCCCACCAAAACCTTCAGGAAAATGTACTGCCATGTTATTGGAAATGTAGAGGTTCTCATTCAGATTCTTTAGCTTCTGGGAGACAAGAAGCATGGGAGAGCCTGAAAAGTATGAAGTGACTTGAAAGAAACAGTGCATTGTGTCTTGTCAATTCTTCTAGAAGGTAATTGTTTAGGAAAAAGGAGTAAATGTAACAGCACATGTAGCAGACTCATGGCTAGCTACACCTAGCAACATTGGAGAACAGTGTCAACAGAAACACAATGAAGGTGTGTCTGGGATACCTGGGAAGCTGTCAGCACAGGTGCCAAAAGCCATGCCTCTCTGTCTCTCTGCCACTGCCATCCGTGCTTGTTAGATTAAGCTAAATCAGGTAAAGGCCAGCAGAAGCTTATGCCGTTGCTTGCAGTGCAAGCGTATGATTGATATGTTAAAGGTGCAGGGCTTCACCATCCCAAATAGAGGAGGGAGAAAGACATCTGAGAAGATAAAAAGTGGATGAAGTTGTTAGTAATATCCATCCCTGAAAGATCACTTGCTAAACCAGACCCAAGTCATAACAGTTGAAACTGCCCATTCTGTTAGAGATAATGGACAGCGCCACTGAACTAAAGATACTCACTTTTCACCAGACTGTTGGACCAGAGAGACTCCTCATATGCCTAGGAGGACCCTGCTCTTCAGAGGCAGTGATGAGAGTGCTCATGACCAGGTTTGTTTCCTTTTCCTTACTCCTTCCACCCTGGGCAGTCCTTCAGCTGACAGGAAGAATAGGAAGGAGTAACATGAGTATTTTGCTTGATTGCTTTTTTTCTGTGGGGGACAAAAACATTTTTTTGGTTTATACCTCTGCAACTTTGAGTGTCCTGGCAGTGCTTGAGCTAGCTGAAGAGACTCTGCAAGCTAGGATGGTGACTGGCCTCTTCACAAATGCATTGGTGTTGGTTTTCCGACAGCTTTTCACCACAGGCTGTCCTCTAGGTATCTTAAGGGGTTTCTAGAATTAATAAAGTAAGATCCCGGGTACTGAAGACATGCTCAAAAAAAAATAATCTGTTATATTTGTTTATCTAAGTGCGCCTGTATATGTAAGTGACTAATAGGAAGATCTTTTCTACATCTTTAAACAGAAAATAAAGTAGAATATTTATAAAAGTATGAAAAACCTGAAAATCTAATCCTAGTGTCATCAATGTAAATTTTGATAAGTATTTTAAAATACGCCATGTGTTATGTAAAAGTTTGTTTTCATGAGCACCACTTTAAAAACAACAATTAGACAGTATTTTTACTGATAGAACTCCAAGAAATGCAGATGTTATTTCTCCAATGAGAAATGTTTTATATTGGTTAATTAAATATGAAAACAAACCTTGTGCAGCTGTGGTTTTGATATTCAAAGATACACCCTTGCCAGAGGGAAGGTGAAAGTGTGGTTTAAGTCTGTAATCTCATTTCAAGAGATCTTGTTCAAATTTATGTAAATTAGTATTTTAAAATCCACTTCATCAATCACATTATTTACATTATCTGTACAGCATATAATCTCTCACAGTTAGCAGGCCCACAGAAGTACAAATCAATAATAGGCCACAGTGCTTGATATCAGAATGGCCTGGGTGGGTAGTTCTGGCTTTGTTGCATGGTGAATTATCAGCTTTCTAAAAACATGAAAATTCAGAACTGCTTCATGTAAAGTCTAATTTGCTTCTGTATATGCCTGAGATGGGGGAAAAAAGTGTGCTTTAAGAAGAAAGGAGTTATGTAGCATTGATGTTTCTGTGTATATTTGTTTAGGGCTTTAGATTTTGTTGTAAGTCTGTTGACTATGTGCTTTGGTTACATTCAGTTCCTTAAGAATGGGTGTATTTCACTTATCAGCTTATTACCTGTCAAAACAGCAGTTATGTTAAGTTTAGAGAATGTTATTGGAATATTATAAGTGCAGTATTTAAAATAAGTGAATGAGCATTATCTTGTTGATGTTTTATTGGGGTATATCCATTGCAAGTCTCACTATTTTGTAGAAAATGGTTTAATGATTCACAAAGTACCAAAGTTAATTGTTAATATACTGATATCAAAGTCTTATAAAGAAAAAAAAATAATTAAAAATATATATATTAACTCAAACAATTTAATTCTATTACATTATTAATATGGACATTTTGGTGTTCTATTTTTTTTCCTTTTTAAATAAACAAAAGTACCTCAGTATTTGGACCTTTTTAAGTTCATAGATTGTCATGTATAGAATACATACTGTACCTAGAACATGTATATATAAGATAAAGTAGGAAATAGGTAGGTACAGAGGAAAACTGTCTGTTTACTTAAGGCACTTAACCAGAACTTAGAAGATGCAAGTCTAGTTGTTGAATTTTTACCATGCTTTTTATTGATACACCATGCCCGATGTATGGTTTAATCTCTGGAAAAAAATAAGTGGGAAGTTCACCAGCTCATTTGGCGGAGCCTGCATTTTAGTCCAGCTTCCTTTTTTTATAGGATGGGGTTAATTTTCTACCATTTTTATTTCTCCTTTCCTCTTGCCTTTATTTTATGGCATAAGCCCATTAGAACTTGTAAGATTTATTATTTCAAATTAGATAGAGGCTACAGATTTTAGCCTTGCCAGTCTTTTGGGCGAGTCAAGATAAGAGTATTTAAAAAAAAAAAAAAAAGATGAAAATATTTATATTTAATGATAGGACTTCACATTCTTAGCTAGTTCCAAGGAGACATATGTAGGGAAGAATTGTCCAATAAATACAGGTATTTTGACAAAAAAACCCCAACCAGCTAATGAGAGGAGCCTGTAGTACTTTCACTACACTGCTTCTGTTGGTCTTGATAGAGGTTCCCACAGAGTACAAAAGATTAAGTTGAGGCTATAGTTGGTGTATGTTTTAAATGGCTACAGATAAAGAAAAATAGTGAGACTTATACTCTACATTGTACTGAGATATAGATATGATAAGTCATTTTTATGCAACTTCCCACTATGATGTTCTCCTCTTTCCTGTATCCACACGCACAGCGAATTGCAGTTCTGGTCTGGATTTAATGAAAGGACATTCCTCTGCTCTGCAGTTGCTCTCAGTTGTTGTATTTAGTGCTCTGATATGGCAGCTTTCACTGTATCCATAAAATATGAGTAAGCATCAATAAGCTATCCAAGAGAAAGGAGTTTTAAGGAGGTATTTGAATGAGGAGAGGATGACTGTATGAAAAAGGAAAGGCAGTTCATACTCAGGCACCAGGGAGACAAGGACAATGTCATTTGGGCAAGAAAGCCTGTAAGCATCCTGTAAGAGGGTTAGATGGTACGTTGAAATTGTAAATTCCACAGAGCGGCTGATGTGTTCTGTGAGAGCACACACAGTGCTGTAGTAAAGCTGTTCACTCACCCTGTGCTCCCTCTGCAGCTCTCCAGGTATTCATAGCACAAAGTCAAAGCCACATTCACCAGTCGCAGATTATGTGGGGAGAAAAGCGACCTGCAACAAGTATTTGCAAGAATATTTGCACTCAAATTCCCATCTGAACGAAGCATTTTAACTAATGTGGATGTAGATTCCTTAGGCAGTTGCAAGAATTTGTGGAGAATTAGCAAATAGAAAAGGCCTTCTTGTCTATAGGGACTGGGCTACCCAATCAGGAAAAGAGCACACTTTTGTGAATTAAGTGACCAGTCACACATTGCAAATAACCAAAAGTGATTATTCATATTGGTCAGTTAAAAATTGTGTCATAGGGTCAAGTATGTTTGCATACACTGCTCAAGGACTTGTGACTTACGAAGTAATTAATAACACACATGACCTATTTGCAGACACCCAGTGAACAAAATTAAGGGCTCAGCCCATTGGTTATTTTTCCCAGGGAGTAATTCCACCAGCTGTAGCTAAAAAATGTGTAATATCAAGACCAGAGCAGAAAGTTTCATCATGTACTAGCAATGTTTTTCCTCAACATCTGCTATGATACATCCTTTATTGATATGAATAAAGCATACGATGGATTCTGTGCCCAGTTCTGTGATCCCTCTCCGCCCAAACCAGCAAACCCCCAGGCCTCCAGAACCTTCAAATACCTGTATTATTTTTTAATTAGCTTTTGAGCATGAGATACTTATACAATAATGATATTCTTCTACTAATGATATTCTGTAATGATTCAGACAAACCCTGTTCAGAGGCTGGCAAAGTTCTAATCTGTTTTTCTAGGAGTTTGTACTTACTTCAAGGAGCAAGTCCTTTGAGGTCGCTGGGCAGAAGAGGAAGCCTTGGTTAGTGAAGTGCTGGGTGGGACTGGCCATAGAGACACAGCTTCCATAAAGCTTTTCTCATTCCCGCGGCTACTGCAAATAGAAACATCTTTCCAGTTGAGGAGGAGGGAGTGGTGGTCAGGGTTGGGAGCATGTAAAACTCAGAACCACTAGATTTTAAATTCCATTGTATATTTAGTGTAGTTATTGTTCTTCCAGGGCTGATATGCTACTCTAAAGAACAAGTGAAAACTGCAGCAGTCTCTCTTGTGTCACTGCATTTCACACAGATCTTACTTGGATACTGTATTATACTTCGTCCCTAAAAAAAAATGTTTTTTAAGAAGGAGTAAAAGGGTTAGAAAACACGGTTTAAACTTTAAGACATCTAGTTTGTAAAATCTTTAGTCTCTCTTTTGCTTTTTGTTCTGTAATTGATTACTAGCACCCCCTTTAACCCACCTTAAAGGGCAAGCAGGAAATTCATGTTTTCGTTCATCAGCCCATCCCTCTGAAAAGCGTTCAATATTAAAACAGTTTGCGAGGAGCAAAGGCAGAAGAAACAAGAGGCCCAGTTAGACCGTGGCAAGGTTAGGAGATGCATGTCTGATGCCTGCAGCAAATACCGGCTCTTGTTCCTGTACAATTTTTGCATGGGGAGACCAAGTTAATTGGGGTATGGCTCTGTTCTTTCCTTTATGTATGACCTTTTATTATCTCTGTGGCCCTGTAGTTCATGCAGTGTCATAAAGCTGTGGGAAAGTCTTGCAGCTAGTGTTATCAGCTGTTGGAAATTAACTTAAAAAATGACATATCTATGTTGCCTTTTGCCTGAAGGTGTCTGGGAGTCTAAACTGCTACAAAGGTGCAATTACTGTGGTTGTGATTTTGCTGTAGCCGAGTGTTGCTTGTGCATCTTTTTCCCTTCTTTCTCTCCCCTTCTTTCTTCCCCTGCTTTTTAGTGCAAGCTGTGGGCTGGCAATCAGGTGTTGTGCTGGGGGAGGGGGTTACTTTAGGAGGGGGGTTACATGGCATAATTCCCACGAATGTAGGAGGAGGATGAAAAAGATAAAGAAATTTTGTTTTTCTGAGCTAGAGGATTCTCTGCATGACTTCCCCACTGATGGGATCATGTGCTTTCAGGCTGAGATTTTATTAACAATTCAAATGGAAATTGAGGGCACAGGAGGAGCAGATTCTCACATAAACTTGATCTGTCCATGAATGCAGTTCTCTGTTTGCCCTGACCCTGCATGGCTTAAGACACTGCCTGTGAGGCCTGAGTGCCAGACACAAAGACCGAAATGAAAAGCAAGCACATTCCAGTAGTCTGCACAAAGGCAATGGAGCAGTTTCTAGCCATCTCCCCAGGGAGAGATCTTATCTCCTTGCGGCTAAAACCCTTTAGAGTGTTTATTTGTACTCTAGCACCCGAGGTTTATGAATTGATATGGATGCTGATTAAACGCTGTAAGTTTCCTCAGTGAGTTTTTTTGGGAGACACGGAGGTGTTCTGCGTGTATTTTCTTTCCCAAATATGTTTTGATATGTTTATCAAAAGGTTGCTCCGGTTTCCCGATGAGTGAACGCAGACGAGTGCCCAGGGAGAAGTCACTCCAGAAAGCACATTCACTAGTCAAACTCATCACCAGACTTAGGAGAGTTTTGGAAAACTTTGGCGTTAGGACATGTTGCCTGATTTTAATGTTTAAAACTTTAGGGCAGGCTGTCGCTGATGCTGGATGCTTGTGCTTGCCAGGACTCTGGAAGGTTGCTCCTGAGTAGCTGTACCAATTAAATGTTGTGTATACTCGGTTGACCTTGTGCTATGAAGCCAGCGGCGCACAGCACTGGGGCAAAGGAAGGACGCGGGAGGCAAAACTGCTGTGGCCACATCTGCACGGCCATTGCTTTCCGCCAATGGCAGCCGGTGGGTGATGCTGCCTGTCGGAAATTCTGTGGGGGATGAGAGCTGGGGGGTGAATGACAGGGGTTTGTTCGTGGTTTTTGTTGTTTTCTTGAGATTGGAGGTGGAAAAGGCTACCAATGCGTCCCACTGCAAAAATAGAAATCATATGCGCTGTCACTGCCTGATATTAATATTGGCAGTGTCGGTAAATGCTGGAGATTCCTTAATCAAATTATTAAATGTCGATATTCCTGGATCTCCTAAACAGGCTCCCTTTTATGACTGTCTAAAATGGCAGGAAAAATGCAAGCAAACAAATGCTTGTCTGTGGCAGTTCCGAAGGGTCACAATTTTGATCACTGTAGTTTTCCTTATTTTCAGAAAAAAAAAGAAAAAAAAAAAAAAAAGAAAGAGGGGAAAAAACCCCCAAATGAAAAGTCAGCAACTTCTAGGTAGGAAATCATAACCATATGTTTTCCCATTTTTCTTAGGGCATTTAAAGGTTTTGAAACTTTTGATACGCCTTAAAGTAGTTAAATTAGTGGAAAGAGACTAGCAAAGGATATTGATTCAAATAGTTTTGTTCCCTTAATTTTATGGGGGTAATATTATACAAAATTAATGGTTGTACTTAGGCAAATTGTCAGTAATTGGTGACAAAATTGCTTTATTGCTTTTCTTTCATTTGATGTTAATTAATGGCCCTACCTTATTAAGTTCAAGCCTCTTCTGCAGTGCTCCTTCTCCATAAATATTCTTAGTGGTAATGTGTCAGAGTAAACTCTTCACTGTATGCCGTAATAGCTTTGTAAAAAATGTGATGATAAACAGATTTCTGGCATAATTTATATCAATGTGATAACAAACAGGTATCTGGCATAATTTTTACTGACATAATGTAAATGTTATTTGTCCAAGAGCTTGAAGTCCTTTTGATATGAAGGCATGCACTAGTAACATAATGTGTTAATTGATTCATGTGGTAAAATATTAGTTTTCCATATCAAAGTACTCCCTAGCACCTTACCCAGCATTTACTTTACAAAATCTAGCCTTTGTTTTGTTTTACCAGTTAAAACTCCCCAATCTTCTCTCCTACTATTTTACAGTATATTTGATGAAACAGTTCTATTTTAGTGGTCTGGAATAGCACCACAGAAGTTCTCATCATATTTTCTATTTGCTAATGAAACTGGTATTTGGTGCAGAGCAGTGTTTATCATGTTTTCCAAATTATATTATTTCAATGCTATGTAAATATTTTAAAGTCTAGAAAAAAATGCAACCAGTAAAAGCCACTTCTAGTTTTTCATACAAGCACCATGGAAAAAAAACCCAACAGCTTATGTAGGTGTTATTGGTTTGTTTCCTAAGGATTATTTTTTTTAAAGGTAATGAATATATATCACAAACTTTGATATATTGAACATCATATATCAAAGTAGAATAGAGAAGGCAGGAACTAAATATTAAATGACTATTAAAAGGGAGTTTTGATTGCCTTGTAAAAATAAATTAGTAAAAAATATATATTGAAAGCCAAAATCACTTCAAAATATAGGAGGAAATAGTTTATAAGCTTTTATAATTTCACAAATTATACTTCTTTTCTCTGTTCTCTAATCCTGTACTAGACAACTGAGAGAATGATATCTTTTTTTTTTTTTAGTGGTAAAGGAGTGCACCAATATTGAAATATTGTATCTATGATTGTTACACAAATCCTATTTAACTTTAATCTTAGTTATAATCAGACAGTTTTCAAAATTGTGACTACTTATTTATTTACATGCTTTTCATCTTTTACAATGAGTAAGGTTGAAAAATTAATTTTAAAATAAGGTGTTTACATTTATAAACATTTCAATCTTTATAGGGTGATATATGATTTAAATAAATCTTTAAATTACTAAATTTTATAAGCAAATTCTTACCTCTTTTTGACATGTTTGTTTGAGGGTTTGTGTGGGTTTTTTTGTTTGTGTTTTTTGGTTTTGTTTTGTTTTTAAATTTGTTCCTCCCAAAAAGCAGCTTTCGAGAAGAAGGAGATAGAAAATTGACATTTGGAGTTAGAATATTTTTGTGTTATGTAAGTGCTGTTTCTTGGATTAAAAAAAAATAATGAAGTAAGATTCTTGGCAAGTTGAATCATTTTAAATTTGTTGAAGGAATTTTATTTTATTTTTTTAAAGCGTGGTTCAGTTATGAAAACTTTGACTTTGTAGTAGAGTCACAATGCACCAGTAATTCTGAACTCTGTCCCATCCCCAATTTCCACTGAGGGCCTCGTGTGTTTGGAATGAAATCTGTGTATGCGTCTGTATTTTGAAGGCGGCCAAGAGAAGCTGTAGCCCTTTAGTGTACCAGCAAAGAATGATCTTTTGCAAAAGAGGTTCAGCTGTTTTTAGTGAAGTACTTGTAGTTGAAAACTGCCCCAGCAAAAACCAGGTTAGTGCTTGCCTGTGTTTCCACTTGCAACCCTTAGCTGATAATAGTTGTGCAAATCTTATTTCTTTGTCCTTCTTGCACCTTTGTGTACTTCAAGATCTTTGCTCTGGCTATAACTATAACTTGAGTGTGTACGAAGAGAGGTGATCAGACTTAAGTAAGTGCAGCTATATAGATATACGTACCACTGTAGGCTGTCCCACACACTCCTCTTGATCTGTAGAGGTACAGCTGCACCATCTCAGCACAGTGCAAAGCTTCTTAGCTTGAGCCTTGACTGGTGTCAGGTATGACAAAGCTCTGGACCAAGACAGATGTGGGGTGGTGGCTGTGGTAGAGGAGCATTAACCCACTACTGAACTCTTCTTGTGGTTCAGTGTGGGATAGGTGGGAACTGATTCTGTGCCTCGTCAGCTGCACTGACTGCTATCCGCAATGCGGTGTCCATGCCCCAGTCCTGTGGCAGCCTTGCAGGGGAAGGGGTTGGAGCCATGGTCTTCTATCAAGTTGTTGTCTCCTGGATGCCTGTTGAAGTGACATCATGGCTCTCACCTGCAGTTATGTAACTGAAAGATTGTAGTCCAAAAATTCATGCCATATACACTTGAAATTCACTTCACCAGTGTGTTCATGTGGGAAAAGTCTGAATTCTTTTTCACACAGTAGCACAGATCACTTACCTTGATTTCTGCATTTGCAAAGAGAGTAGAGATGAGTAATTTCACAGTAGAGCTGATAGTTTGTTGCCACTTTAAATGTGAGAGTTTTCCACTGAGTTTGTGGACCTGGGGAGTTTCCTCTTACCTGGACATCAGGGGGCATCTGCTGTAGGGGCAGCCCTGCTTTTGTTACTTGTAATGTCCCTTGGTGTTTAAACATGCCTGAGAGAGAACTTGATGCCAGTCTCTGTCAGGTTTTCTCATCTGCATGTGTGTGTGCTTATGTTTTAGTCTTGCTTGAGTGTGAGTATGGTGATATTGCTGGACTTCAAACATCTATCTAGTTTATGTGCTCTGAATTTGACCTCTGGAGGGAGGTACATGCTTCCTTTCTGTGCCTAAACAGCAAATTTAGGTCCTAAACTTACGTATTTTGGATTTTATCATGGGTATGTAAGTCAATTGCAGGTAAACAGCTTGAACTCTCCACATGAGTAAATGAAAGGAGAATAACTAGACTCACTAGAATTAGGCAAATAAGTGGCAACCTGTGCTGTAAAAAATATGATTTTAATCTTGCCAGAGGATCTGAGTCCACAGTATTCACTTCTCAGTTCCTGAAGTAATGTAGCCCTTCTCAGGCCGCCATTCAAGCAGCCATGCTTTGCAGAATTAAACACAATGAAAACCAACCAAGAGGAAGGGGTACTTGCTTAAAGATGGGGAAGGTCTGTAATATCAGCTTTCCCTGACAAAGACAACCTTGGAATGACAGAATCGGGAACTTCTTCATGTAGGTTATTAGGAAGCAAAAAATAGACCTCTGTAAAATGATGTTAATGAGGGATTAAATGATTAAATAAAAAGGCTTATGTTTGTTTATGTGTTGTAGTGAAATACAGGCTTGATTGATAATTTTTTTGTAAACCACTGAGAAATTCACCATGTGGATGGAGTTGGTTGAGGAGAAGGCTCTGTATTCATATGGAAACCTGATGAAATATGACAATGCTCTTTGGAAATCCCAAATCTTCTAAATGCAATTTAGTGAAGTAAATACTTGTGCTTAGAATTACCTTTTATTGCTTTTAGCATCCTGGGGAGCTATCTTCTAGTGACGCATCTTGCCCTTGTCATAAGAGGCATGTAGCATGTACTTGGTGTGTTCAGCTTTTGTCTGTAGTTCTCATCCACTGGTGTGAGCAAAGGAAGAGGAAGGGAAGAAACCTATTGCACTCAGACCCAGCTTGCATTGTCCCTTTCATATGTAAAAAATGTTATGTTTTCCCTAGCTTCGTAGAGCAGGCACCAGAATAAAATCTGTTCTCTCAGCTCAGTTTCCCTTTGTAGCATTGCAAGCACTTCCAGATGGGCATTCACACCATCCCACTTCAGTTACCCCAATAGGGTATCTAAACTGGGCGGTTAGCCTTTGTATGCTTCCTCCATTGTTGATAAAGGAGCTTTTCCCAAAGGCTGTCTGAGCATCCTTCTACAGTATTCTTTTTTTTTCTCATTAACTGTGTAGGCACCCTGAAGTCATAGTGTTATGACTTCTCTGAAACTGTGGCATTAAGACTTTCACAGCTTACCTTTTTTCAATGAATGGTGCCAGCTTTTCTGCCAAATCATATGATGATGACGTCTAGTATTTAATATTGGCCATATTCTAATAAGGCATTATCTTCAATAGGTATAACATATTGAATATTTATATAATGTGATATAATAATATTTATATTATTTCTGTGATTAGAAGGTTTCAATGATTCCATAGTTATTTTCAGCTTTTCAGCAGTAATTCAGTAAGGAAATTATATTTATCTTAACAAGTTCTGATTGGTCTGGGTGAGCCTTACATGAGGAGATAGTAATCAAACCAGAAAAACCCTTTGATTTTAATTTTTCTATTGATAACTCAGAAATAGATACAGTTTTGAAAGATGAGGAGAATCTACAAATTTTTTTCACTATGCTTTCAATAATGCTGATTCGATGATCACTACAGTAATGTAATTTTTGCATACTTGCTATAACTTTGGTATAATATTGAAAACTAATTCCTTTTGGGTCCACTGTGTAAATATACTTTCTAAAAAAAAAAGCAACATCAACAGAAACTGAAGTTGTTACATGCTTAAATTTGCTAAATAGTGATGAATTGAGGAATATTTCTAATGTGAGTGTCTCAGTCTTGTACCTCTAGCCAAGTTGTATTTGATTGTTGGTACAGGAAAAAAACAAAAAACCATAAGAAAAAAAAGCTGCTCTAAGATTAAGCATGAACATAATAATGAAGAAACGTCAGCCAGGCATGAAGAATTATCTATTGAAGCTAAGAGGACAAGTGTCTCATCAGCTGGATTGTAATAATGCCTGACAGAAGTGCTTGTACTTGTACAGCAATTGTTTTAATATCTAATTGAGTTTCAAGCTGAAAAATGACAGTCTGTCTTGAAACATGAAGGGAACATTTCCTGTGATGCAATGTCTAATAATTTCTTTACATACTAAACTGAGAGACTAGAAAATTGGTAATACTTGTGTTTTCAGATTCCAGGAACCTTCTAATTACGCGTAACTAAAGCTGTATCCTGTGCAGTTTTACTATTTTTTTTTTAATTTTTTTTTTAAACACTGTTAGCTGTTTGAGTTGGACATTTTCATTTGCCTTGTGGTTGGCAGAATATCTAATAGAATGAGCCCTAGTTCTGCTTGGAGAGTGTGGCTACAACAGCAATATAGACTCTAAACATAAATGGGACTCCAAAGCTGACATAGTTATTATGCTCCTGATAATCTAGCATTACCCTTACATTGTAAGGAGTACAAGATCATGATAATTGTAGGCTAGAAGAAAAAGATGAGTTTGAAAAAAGCTCAAATTTTTACTTACCATGCATACTGAAATGGATACAATACACAAAATATAGCCTTGTTTTGAAATGGGCTTTTGTTCATTTTATTTTTTGTGATTGATTGGTGTGTGAAGCTGGAGCTTTTCAGGAAAAGTCTGGGATTATGAGTGCGTCAGCCTCTGCTTTTAGCACAGCAATGAGGTTATCAATAATGCATTGGAGATCTCAGAATGCTTGAACATGGGGAAATCACAGCTGGTCTGGGTTTATTGTCGAAATTGCAGATTTGTGCTAAGAGGTCATGACAACTACATGTCAGACGGTCACACACATGCACACAGACATGTCTTGAGGGAATGAAGAGAATAATATCTTAAGAATTGCCACTGCCCATGTTATTTAGAAACTCCTCATATGTTTCTATAGTACAGCTTTAAAAGCAGCATATTTAATGCTGCTTGCAGCGGCCTTTTGACACTTTGGCCTTTCCCAGTATTATAAGTTTTATTGTTTTCCTGACAAGTTTATTCATATACTAACAGCTTGCTTGGCAGCAGTGTTCCAACTCAATACTTAGGCTTTCTGGTCACGGTGATGGCTGGCAGTAATAGAGAGGGAGAATAAGTGAGTGTGGAAATGCAAAGCTGTCTCTTGTTACATTTTATCGATCTCATTCTGGTGTCATTCAATTAAGACAGAAATGTGATGGATAGTGTCTGCATAGATTCCTACTTTGCTTTCCAGCCACTCTATATAAAGCTTTTTGGGGGATGGAGGAGGGAAGGAAGGGCGAGAGGAGGAGGGGGTAGCAAATCAAAGATACACTGTGATTTGAATTACAGATCAAACTTATCTTTCTAAAAAAATCTTTATTCTAAAGCTACATCGAAAAGCAATATTAACATTCTGTGTTGTCTTGCTAATAAGTACCCATAAATGTCCGGCCCATTGTTCATTGTAGTAATGGCTTTTTTGGTCCAGATCTTGTCTGTGTTTTATGAATAAACACTTGATTCTTCTGAATTTAGTTCACAGATAGAAAGGGCCTAAGAAATGAAAGGACTTACTTGCCTGCACACTTTAGGGCAGTAATTCTAGATAAACATCTGAAGATAAGAGTTGTTCATTTCAATCCATTGTTTACTTAAAATATGAAAAAAAAATAAAAAATCATTGAGCAATTCTGTCAATGTAATACAAAAATGCAGAGATTAGCTCCATAGCCTTAAATAGACCTACATCAGTTCACAACAACTGAGCCTCTCACCCAGTCTTCAGACTGAGGTAATTTCAGAACTTGTAAATTACTTTCAATCTAACTCACAGTTATCTGCCTAAAATGTGAACAAGATGGTCCTAGAATGTCTTGGTGATTTCCAGAAGTAGTGGGGTTTTTTTCTCATCAGCCCTGGGGCAAGCTTCTTAGGCAGACAGAGGTCCTGTGGGTGATGAACCTTGGTAACTCCCACCTCCTGGTTTTCCTTTCCATCTTCTGGGTTTAGAGGCAGCAGGGTTGTATGTCCAGACCTCTGTTCTCAGGAAACTTACAGAGGAAGGGTTTGCAACTTGAAGGGCAATGTGAAGGGCAGGTTTGGGCTCTCTGCTGAAATTAGTTTACCTATGAAAAAGCCAAATTGCCAGAACCAAAGTGCTTCACACAAGAGTATTGGCTATTACAACAATCACAAAAAAACCAAAAACCCCAAAGAAACAAATGAAAAAGATAAAAACAAATACATTCCTACCAGCTGGCTTCATGAGCTTCTGGAAAACCTGGATTTCCAAGGTCTGTTACTGTGCCATATGCACTATGTAGGGTTGGTACTCCTGGCTTTCCAGGTTCCTGACTTGTGGCTGGTGATGATATTCCAGCCTTTAGTGGCTTGGCTGGGGCTTCCAGAGGTCCTTTTCCTGCACTGCAGAGCACAGAAGCCCTAGGAGCCAGATTTTAACTAAGAGCCTTGGGACCTTGATGTTTAGGACTGTGTTTTCCTTGCAACTGGTGTTATTGAATCCATAGTTACAGCTGTGGGAGGCATAAATTGCTCCAAGAGATAATTAAGTTTTAAGATTTTTAAATTTTAAGGTAATTAAATTTCAAGTGTCATTTTATATGTGATGAGGCTAAGATTTTAGAAACAGAAGAGCACATTTCTAGCCCTGTTACTTGAATTTAGTTGGTGCTCTGCAGAGCCTGCAACAGAGTTATGGGCCTGAGTACTGGATTCAGGAGTCTGAAGATCAAACATTAACGGGGATTTAACTCTTCAGAGTTACCGAATTTCAGAGGAGAGGTTGGGACTAAGATGAACAGAGGTTTCGCACAATTGTTTGATCTTACTTGTGCTATAATTAGATGCTTCTGCTAAATTGATCAGCAACATTTTCACTGCTGTGAGTATAAAGTATCTTCCCTTTATGCAGGAGTTTCAGAGGCATCTGTAACTTGTCTTCTGAGGACTCTAGGAAAGGAATCATATGAGCATGAGGATGCAAGAAGGGCCTCGGGTAGTTCAAACATTTCTGGGTTTTTTTGCCTAGTAGAAAAGCTAGGTATATTCAGGACTCTTTGAATTATTATTGGCCTAGAATGGGAAGGCTGCTCAGGTGAATCATAGCTATTTAATTCCCACTCCCTTATATGCAGTTCATGAAGTCTGAGTATATACAGCTTGAATACTTGCTCTAGTGTCAGTATCTTTATAAATAAGTTTTGATAAAAGACAGTGAGGCTGACTCTTCTTATACTGCTATCACTCCAAAGTGACAATGTTTTTATTGTTGAAATTATGTCATGATATAACATGTTACAGAAAGACATCATTGTTTGTGCAACATCCCCTCTTTGTTGAGGAGACTGTCAATCCTGGACCTTTGATAAATCATCCCTTCTGCGTTTGCCCCTCAGGTATGAAAATAAAAATGTTAATATGCATATATGACAAACAGCATTCCACAGATTTTATGGGCAGTCATATAGCAAGTGACTTGGGTGCCAGTGCTGTTGGTATAGCTTCTTAACATAAAGCAGTTAAAGTGGTTTCCTCATTTAACATCCTGAATAGGCATAGATTTCTGGTTGTTTCTCACTCCAAACAGAAGAATTGCATTGCTTCTTCCTGGCTTTGCAGGCTCACATAAGGTAATATATAGATTTATTTTGCATTTTTAAATAATGTTCTTTTCACTGAATGAAGGAAAACATTTGTGGTGTAAAAATAAGAAAATATTTTTTAAAATAATGTGATTTTGAGGCAGGAGATTAAGGGACTTCGCTGTGGCCATGTGAAAAATTTATAACTGATGTAGAAGTTGGCCATGATTTTTTAATTAGGGTTTTTTTTTTTTTTTTTTTTCAATAGTACATTTAAGTATATCAGGTTCAAATAGCCATACATGAACTAATGTTAGGAAAAATGAAGCCAACTAGTGTTCAAATTCAGCACTATGTACTAAGCTCCACAAGGCAGCTTTTAATATAATTTATCCACCACAAACTTCTGTTTGCCCTGACCAGATGAAAGCTCATTAAGGTGTACTTTCGGTTAAATCCAGCTCACCTACAGCTAACCCTTCAGCTGAAACTGAACAGACATTAAGTCTGTAAAAGCTTAGTTAGATGGTTTTGTGTTAAGTGTTTGTGTTTCACACTTTGTGTACATGTCTGGATTTTATAATACCAGAAATAGTACCACAAGAACAAGTTCTTTTATATATTATTTTAATCTCGGAAGGGAACAACTATAACAGCACAATACAAAGGTACGATGTCCGCTTGAATTTTCAGTTTTGTTTCTAGATTTTAGAAATTCACAGAAGGTTGGGGAGGGGAGGGAGGGGGAGTTTCCTAAGCATAAGCACATAAGTGGTTATGGCCTATTGTCCTTCTTTTTAGAATTGAAATATTTCAATAGCTTGAAAATGAGCCAGACAGCCTGTGTATTATGAACGGGGGGGGGGGGGGGGGGGGGGAAAAGAAAAGAAAAAAAAAGTCATGGGAGCATAATTTTGTCCCCCTTCCACTGTAAGTCCGTGAAGAAGTTTTCTCTGCCTTGTGGCTT
>WTSP01003375.1:0-43387 GCA_025331215.1 Actenoides lindsayi
TTTGTGGGCAGGGTCCCAGGCAGGCTGGCCCTGTGGCACCCGTGAGTGTCTGCATTGGGGTTAACAGCCTTGGCTTTTTCCCTTTGTGTCCAGTCTAATTCGCTGTGTGGCCTGAACAGCCAGTGGTGAGGTCAAAATAGGGCTCTGGGACTCTGGTCCCCAGTTCCCCCTCTGTCATTGCCAGAGACAGCTCTTCCCAGATCTTGATGACTCCTGAACCAGGACACAGGGGATTCTGCACCGTCACAAGCGAGGGGCCAACACCTAATTCTTGCCCCTGCGGTGAAGTTTACCCTTGCCTCCCCCAGAACGAGCGGGGCACGGCTGGCCCGAGCCTTCTGATGCTGTGGACATGAGGTGGGCAGGTTGGAGGATGGGTGGTTGGAGGTGGGCAGCAGGATCCGTGGTGTGAAATGCTGAAATCCTGCCTCGTTCAGTGGTGCTGGTGCTTTTAAGCCTTGTTAGTGCTTTGGCACACGGTTTTGGCACGCACGTGAGCCCAGGAGCTGCTCCATCTTCCTCCTCTCCTTTTGGCCTGTGCACTTCACAGGGCGAGTTTGAGTGTGGTCTGGTGACTACAGGTCTTCCACCTTTCCCTAAAATTTTCCTTTGAATTAAAAGCTTGTGAGTGTGGTGTGGTGACCAGGATCCTGGGTGGAGGATCATCTGTCAGAGCAGTGGGAGGTTTGCACAACGTACAACGGAACACGCGCGATTCGAACGATGCTCTGCTGAGCAGCAAGACAATCATCCTGGGGCTGGGCCAAATTTGTTGTGATTTTGATTTTTTTTTTTAACTGATTACACTTCAGTTCGTGTTTTAAAGCACTTGATTGTTTTTCAAAGCCATCTGGGAAGAGTTGGGTGCTGACCGTGTGCTGACAAGTGCAAAAGCAGAAACAATCACGGTCCGTCGCCTGAGATTTTGCAACTGTAATATCTCCAGCCTTAAAGTATTTTTACTGCTATTTTGGAATCTTTGGCTTACTTGAAAAGAACTTGATGCTTGTGTCATTTTCTGTAAATTGGGCTCCGTCTGCCTATTGTACCAAAAGTGGTTTGGAAACATTTTTTTTTTTAGAAGTACACAAGACCATCTCCACTGCAATAATCAACGTGCGCACATCCGGGACGTATTTTGCCATAATCAGAGCACAATTAACCAGGGATAGAAATCAGAGGAAGATTTTTACAGCTGTCCCAAAGATATCATGGAATAGTTTGTTTTTTAAAGGCAGAACCCTTTTCCAGTTCTGAAGTGTTTAACTGCGTGTGGAATATTAACTTGGGAACTGGTGTGTCTGCTCGGGCCGGTGATCTGCTTAAGGTGGCAAATACCCCAGCAAAACTGCCTGGCTCTCAGCATCATTCCAATACTGCTTTAGGGATTGCACTGTCCTCTGAAGGAGAGGACCCTGTGAAAGTGGTTTCGAGGTATAAAACCACCCCAGGATGATGCAGAGGACACACAAAGACCACGCAGAGGAACAAAGCTAGCTTTTTAAAAACAGTATTTTTCCCCTTTCCTGTTTTTAAGGGGTTAATAAACAGTGATAGCTATTGTAGAAAATACTTTTCTTGTCTAGAAAGGCACATTGTTAGAAGGTGTTCTGGGTGGTTAGAGACAGCAACTGTAGGTAACCTATTGCTCTGCTACAGCCAGCGACCCTGGATTCACCATTGGTCCAAGGCCTGTTAATTAATATATACATGGAACTGCAAAAGAACACACTGCCAGAGATAATTACAAGTCCAAAATCTCTCTGTACAAGTCTAAATGTTCTGGTAAAGTCCATATGATAAAGTTAGGACTGTTACCGTCCAGACTGCACTTGGTTGTGAACTACGGTTTTAAAATCCTGGCACAGGAGCCATTTTCCTACTTCACTGTGGTTTTCAAATTGTCATTAATAAAACATAGTCCTGTCTGTGTCTTGATGCAGTGAGACCTTAGTCTTAGTACATGCCCTTCCCATTTATTATTTATATAAGCATTTAACAGCTCTGACATATTTTAACAGAAAGGCTGGGCAGTTGTTTGCCAACCAGAATCGGCAACAAATAATATTTGGTATTTTAAAAGGGGTTTTTTACACATATATTATGAATTAAAATAACACATTGGTCTGGGGGGTTGTGAGAGAAATGATGTTGCATGTGTTGTCGTTTGCTTAACTTCAACCGTCCTGCCTCTCGCCTTTCATTTCCAAGCTACAAGTGTCATTTAAGTCAGAGGGTATTCCATATATGTGTGTGTATATATGGCTGCTAATTGAATTTATATATGCAGCAGTGCTTGAGTAAGAGGTGAAGAGATTAATTGTGCCTTCTTATTAGCACCTTGGAAGAGCTGATTGCCTTTCTTTGCCTGTTCTCATTTCCTGATGGGCGAAGGCTCCCCTGAATGCTGAGGATTCCACCTCCTTCCTGGGATGCCCCAGGCTGCTCCTGCAGCCCCACGTACTGGTGTGAGTTTAGGTGGGTTCAGTAGCAGCTTTCTGGAGTGGGGAGGTAACCAGCAGAGAGTGGCCCAGACTGGCCTGAGACGTGGGCAAATGAGAAAGGCTGCCTGGAGAAGGTCACAGCTCCCAAGACTGTTGTTAAAAGCAGTGAGAAAGGCTTCAAGAAGTCAGATACATGGAGATTTTTGACTTACATCTTTGGTACACTTGAAAACAATGACAGATCTCATGTTTTGTCTCCGTAAGAGGTAAAAATAAACAGAGTAAGACCCCAAGTTCCACAAATAAAGAGAGGAAGGTCTACGAAGCACTTAAAAGCATTGATCCTGCGCTATTGAAGTGAAAGGAATTTTACGGTTGACTTTGAGGGGCACAAAACCAAGTCTTTGAACTAGATTATTGCTAATTTTCGTAGCACTGTGAAAAACATATCCAGCTTTTATGACAGTAAGTTACTATTATCTCCACTCCAAGGGAACGGAAGCTTGGGGAGTGTGTGCCTTTCTGAAAGTCAAACAGGAAATTGGTGTTAGAGTTGGGAACCAGAACTAAACTTCTCAAACTGCAGGCCAGTGAAAGGATCCACACATTGTAGAGGCAAAGTGACTTTCCGTTCAATTTTCCAAACATACGAACTCACAAGATGAGTCTGAACCTCCTTTTCCAACTTCTTTCTAATGGTGTAGGTTAAGAACTTGCAAGTAGGTTACAAAGGACTCGCCTGCTGAAGAACAAATATTCCTCTGGTGACTTGCTTGGTGGCCTAGTTCTTGGGCAGCAAAGTCATAGGAGACAGAACACTTCAGATCACACTAAACAAATGCTGGAGGCACTTTTAGGAGAGGTCCAGGGAGATATGCAAAGAAAAGTGCCAAGCTACTATTAGTTCTTTAGGAACTGCTGGTTCTGAACTGCTTACCAGGCTCCTGGGAGGGGAGGAGCTGGGGGCAGTGGGGTCAGGACACACCGGGAAGGCTCAGCTCTGCTGGGCTGGGAAGCAGCAGGGACAGCTCTCTCTGTGTCCAGCACAGGGCAAATACTTCTGTGAGATCAGGAGATTGCACTTGAAACATCCTCAAGTGACTTTTCTCCAGCACCTTCTACTCTGACAGGCAGTATTGCTGATGACCCTGGATTAGTCTGGTTCTTTCAGTTCGTTACGCATTTTGATGAATATTTGATTAGAAATTGCATTTAATTCACAATTGAATGGAAAGAAAAAAGAGAAAACAAACCTTCGGCTGTTAAATGCTGTCTCTGGTCACTAGAGACAGAGTTGAAGTAATTTTGAAGGTGCAAAAGCTGATTGCCATTGAAATGCCCTTCCTTGGCTTGCTCGGTTCTGGTGGGTTACTCACCACCACAGAAGCCTACTTTGTGTAGGGAGAGAGGAAGAATGTGAGAGCTTGTATTTAAAGGTTTTATGGGACATGAAAGAATTTTGCTGGTTAAAAGCTAAACTTTATAGTGTTTCTATTTTTAATTAAATATTAATTGCAGAAGATGGCTCTGGAAATGACTGCTCAGATCATTTAATCCATATAGATGACCTTTATGTTGAATTTATTCTCTCATGCTTACACTGCCCTTCAACCCCATCTGGGGACTGACCTCGTCTGGCAGGCTGCTCCACTCTTAATTAGAAAGATGCGTAGCTCACGCTCCTCTTAATGTTTATTAATGTTCCTTTGCTGAGGATACTGTAGGATGGAGAGCTGGTGATTACTGGGTTATAAAGTTTCCCTGACGGTTCTTTGTGTACCAACAACCTGGTTATTCTTATACTGCTTTGGAGAGTCAGAAGTACTTCAAAGGGACAAGAAAAGGGGGGGAACAGTTTCTCATGAAGTTGAAAAGCAAACCCACCTCATATGCTCTTTTAGTGGAACATAAGCATTGCTTGAAAAATATGTTGGTTTTTTTTTCCCTCTCCCAACCATCTTAATTCATTCCTTTTGATGCTGATAAGCAGCTTAGTGCAGCATGAAATTTTCTACCATAATTCTGAGTTGCCTGGGAATTCAGGTATAAAAATGAACCATCAGCCAGCACGCAAATGTGTGTTCATGTGCTGAAAGTCCTAAAAGGATTAGGTTCATTTGCAAAATACTGTTTTCTACGAAGAGATGTGATTCTGCTGCTTCCGCGAATGCACAATGTCACAGGCACTACTTTGGTGGCAGACTGTACTGGTAACTGAAAAGGCAAGTTAAGGAGGGGACAGGCAAGTGTCAAACAGTCTGTTCTAGCTGCTTGTTGGAGAGACACCTGCGAGTAGAGGGTTGCACCAAAGGGGACGGTTTAGCTTTGCACTCTCTTGAGTTCCTTTGGCCGCTGCTGCTCTGCCTCTGGCGTAGGCTGGAGTAGGTGGGCTTTGGTCAAAACAAAACAGCTAAGCAGCTTCTTCCAAGGACCAAGAGGTTTAGTGACAGGGAGCCTGGAAACACTCGGACTGCTGGAGTGGGTGTGATGGTGTCCAGGGGAGGGGGCTTGTTTTCGGTGTGCGATTTGATTGATGTGCCTCTGCCCATGGCTGAGGAGCTGCTGGGGCGGGTGGTCCGCGCAGATGCTTTGCTGTACCAACTCTCAGCTTGTCCAGAGAGCAGCAGCTGTTTGTGTAGCCCAAGATTGTGATGCTTCTGGTGCTGGCTGCGGCTGATGTCATTACGGAGGGCACGCAAAGCACAGAAAGACTTATTCTTAGAAAGTCTGTTTTTCCCCTCTGGGGTGACAGGAACCACCTTCCGTGCTGTTTAGGATAATTTCCTTGCAGCTGAAGCCTATCAGTACGTTGCTTCAGCCTGGGGATTTGACACATGGATAAAGTCCCCTAAGCCTGCTCCTGAGGATTTGGAGATTTTTGTAAAGCTCAAATGCGCAAAGCAGCCTCTGAGCAGTGGCTGCTTGATGGATCAATGCAACTGCATTGAACTCCTCGAGCAAAATCTGCCGTGTTCCTTCTCTTGCATCCTTTGCTGGAATAGCTGTTTAGTATTTAATAATACTCTTGTTGCTCTCACTGTTGTTTTCAAACAACAGTCTCCTTAAAGTGGGCAAAAATCCCTAAAAGAGGAAAAGCCATGAGCTGCTTAAGCATATTTCCTAGGCCTCTCCCTATCTCTGCCCTCCAGTTATAGCAAGTCTATTATAATTCAAATCTAAACATAAACCAGCCAAAATTCTTCAGCTGGAAAGTTAGACATTTCTATGCAAATGAGCCTGACAGAAGAGATGCGGAAGCAGCCGATTCAAAGTGACCCAGCAATTCCCCCCATCTCATAGCTGTACAGCTCTGTTAACTTCTGCTCCAAAGTGTCACCTGGCGCTCAGGTGCCATATGAGGCTGGTTCCCCCAGATCACTGTTCTTGCCTGAAGCCCAAAGCAGAGGTGCTTTAGCTGGTCCCCCCCAAACTGGACCATCCCTGACTGCGCTGTCCCCTGCGCTTCCCAGGCTGGTTCAGCTGCCCAGGCAGCATCAAGCCAGCAGCTTGTTTGTCTGTTCCGAGCACAGTAATGGTACTGGGAGATCTGAACGTTATTGATCTGGTTCGAATACTGTCTAGACATGTCAACACCTTCCCCTTTGGGGGGCTGCTATAACATTTGGAGACCTCAGCGTCTTGGCATTTTTTGTCAGTGCGATGGCATCTAGCGCGGTGCATGAGACAACTGGAAATGCTCATTTTCTGCTGCCTGTTCTTTCTCGGGGAAACAACTCACTGGCTAATAGCAGAAAACCTGCATTTTACAGCGGGTACCTGAAATTGTGCATTTAAATGTCTAATGCCTTACCCCCAGCTCATGTTCACTGTGCAAATACCTGGTCAGACCTCAACCCAGACTCTACCAGCAGTGCTGGGTCCTTGCTGCAGGACCCAGACAAAGACATGGGTGAAATTGCTTTTTTTTCTATATATACACACAGCTCTTCACACATGGATTGGTTTGTGAGTTACCTTTTCTCTCTACAAAAACTATATTGAGCAGGTACAGAGTACTTTTGCACCCCCAAATTAAGAGACCTCAAAATCCATTTTACTTGAAAGAGTAAATACAATACCGATCAACTTAATTGGGAAGCTTGACTCACAAGGTCTTTCACATCAGTGCCTCTTGCCAAAATGTTTGTCAGGTCCCAGTTGCCAGCTGATACCTATTCATCAGCCTGTCCAAAGTGATTGTCAGTCTCCATTCTGCCTCCAGCAGACAATGGCCACTGCCTGGCAGGGATCAGCCTGAGACACGCAGCCGAGGAGGGACGTGTAGCGTGAGAGCAGCTTCAGCGGCTGCATCGTGCCCTTTGTACTCTCCAGGTAATTGGAAATCTTCACGTTCCTATGTACGAGTCTTAACCAGCTTACACAAGTATATTGATGACTTTATGCATGGCTAAGAAAAGTAAATTTGATTATTTCTCAGCCATGCGTTGCTGTCTATAATTGCGTAGATTTGGGCTTTAATTAGTCAGATTACTTCCTCAGTTCAGAGTTGGACAAGGCAGTAACATTCACATAAAATGCTACATGTCCCCTGCTTATCAAACCTAAACCACAGGCTCTTGAGAGGTATTTGAGGTTGGAATTAGATCCTGGATCTAAACACTGCAGCGAGGTCACCTTTAAATCCTGTGTTTGCGTTCTGGATTTGTTCGGTTCCCGTGGCCGTGGTGTGGTTGCATGTGAGCTGGTTTTGTCCAGCAGGAAGGGAGGTACTGGCAGCACACTGGACAGAAGTGCCTGCCTGCAGCTTGCACCCTTACTCAGGCTTCTACACCTGTAACGATCTGCACAGGCTTGGGGATTTTGAACCACAGGCCCTTCATAAACAGACACTAAAGACCAGGGAGCGCGTTTTACAAATTGATTTTTGAAATGAAATTTCCAGCGCCTGGAGAAAAAAACCTGTGGGAAGCTAAAAAAAGATCTGGATCTGATGCTGAATATGAATATACTGGCGAGTCACACTTCAGTAATCTTCCTATCTTAAGACCCGGTACCTGGAAAAAGCACTCAGCAGGCTGTGTTTTAACCTCTGTCTGCCAGCCTGACGTTCTGACTGCACACGTGTCAGCCACTTAGGTACTCATGCTACTCAGCTTTGCTTCATAGCTGAATAATATTCCTTGTGCAGAGTAATGCTGGGCTGCTTGACTGAGTGCTTCCAACCATCTAAATCTTGGGGTAATTATTTTAATAAATATGAATTGTGGGACTCCTGCCTAGATATGTAATAGCAATCTAATCTATAATACAGATGGAAAGCAGTGCAGCTGCACTGTGTTAATTAAGTATACACCAAACATATGGCAATACACCTCCAGACCAACAGGCAGAGAACTCTCTTGGATGCAATTAGCTCTTGTGCATGTAGAAAGAGTCGGTCATGAACTCCACAAATGCCTAAGCCATAACCTCTGCCCGATGAAATTACTAGTGCTAAACTACTTCACTTACAGTGCAGAAATGTTTATCCAGTCATTGGCATGCTGGTGAGGTTTGGGCGTTAAAAAGAAGAAAAAATAATTGTGTTTTCTTTCTGCTTCTGATCTTCTTTGCTGTACAATTCCCTCATTAGAGCTTTGCCTCTGAGGAACCAGAGGAGTGGTTTACAGAAAGAAATACAACCCCAGAGGGAATGATACTCCATGCCCTGCAACTTGTGCAGTAATTTATACAGGTTTAAAATAGACAAAGAATTGGTATAAAATTATTACTTTCCGATACAGTCTCACTCACTTTCTTGATGTGAATTTGCATCAAGATGAGTAAGGTTCACGGCAACAAAGTTTTGACGTGACCAGTAAATAACCCAGCCAAAGAATAGGAGCTGTGAGGGCACAGATTGTTACGTCGTTCACTGTTCCCTGGGCAGGAGCAGCCTCGGTGCCCTGGCTCCGGTGTGATGGACACTTGCAAAATCACATGCGATGAAAAGCTGCCACTGTTGATGTAAGTGACAAATCGCCCCTGACTGTGAGGACACCTGGATTTCACTCATGACAAAACCATAAACGCTGCCTCGGAGGGTTTCCAATCGCAGCACAAGGCACAGGACAACAGGTGAGTACGAGATAAGCGGCGAGGAACAAGACTGAGGCGGTTTGGATTAAACGATGGCTTAAGGGCAGTCTAAGCCAGTTTCCCCCAAATGGCTCTTGACACCATCGCCAATAAAATCCTGCTGGCCTGTTGCTGAGCCTGCAGGGGTAACGGGCAGTGCTCTCTATTCTTTGCGAAGCTAAAGTTTCACATTAATATGGTCGTTGCTTCGCATCGCTTAGAGAGCGGGGGCACTTCACTTCTTGGACTGTAAATTGGAGGGGCTTTGGTGTTTTTCAAGCTGGGCACATCAGACCGGCTGATTTTCATTTGCACAAATTTGGGACGATATTGGTCCTTCCCAAGCAAAGCACCCACCTGTGTCACTCCATCAATTTGTAAAAGCAAACCAAACCCCCACTGTTTCCTCAATCAAAGCCCCTTGAAATCAGTAGCGGTTTGCTGCTGCTTTTACCAGCCTTGCAACGCAGCCCTTGTTTCCAGCAGGACCTCTTGCTGGAGTCAGCTGCAGGATCTGAGTCTCCAGGAAGGGAGACTTTGAGGAGAGTAAAGTTCTATCTCAGTGCAGCCAGTCTGAACAGTGTTCACTTGGAGATACAGGATGAGATTCAGGTCAACTACATCAGATACAAGCAGGCTCAGCTATGCCTTGTTCTTCTCCCAGTAAAGATAGATTTTCACCTCTTAGAGCAGACACTTAACACCGGCTTTTCTTATTCCCAGCCTGATGCAGCAGCCTATAATTACTTTCCACACCTTGGCTGTGTTTAACTCCCCTCTGTCTCATCTGTTAATCTGCTAACAAGCAGCAAATGTGTTTTAGTCGGATCCAAATGGGAGGCCAAGACCTAAGGGTTCGCCTTCTGAGGGAGCTGTTCAGAGGGCACAAGTTTTAAATAACTTTCAAATGTCTTGAATTCATGTGTTTTTAACAGTCTGGACAAAAGTGAGAATGTGTATCTTAATATTAATGCAGGAAGTTGTAAATGGGCGAAAAGCTGATTGCATAAGATAATCTTTAATTTCCTTTTGGCGCTAGCAAAATGATTTAGTGTAAGTGAAAGGTACCAGTTTTACAGCCTGGAAGCATCTTCTGCATGGCTGTCCTAAAGAAATTTTCCTGTACTGAAGCAACCTACAGATGCAGGCACTATCAAACTGAAGGCAGTGGAAAGTACTTTGTCACGCAGTGCATAAAAATACGGTGGACCCTTTTGCTGCGGGAATTGAGGATCCACAAACTTATAAACGTGTACTTAAAAATCTATAAACATCTATTGTAGGTCAGTGCTGGGGCCCGGGCAGATGTTTAGGTGGACTTCTGTACGGCAAATGTGGGTTTATGTTGTCTGGGTTTAGTAGAATCAGACACCGCCTGCTTGTTTCTCTCCCTCATAAATTTTGACTTCCTGGGTCAGATCTTCTTTGCCTGGACACAAACGGAGAGCAGCGCTCTCTTTTTTGCAGTTGTGCTCCCTGTTGTAGCAGCCGCTGCTTCCTCGTTGCTGCGTCTGGAATATAAAATCTGGGCTTGATCTAAAGCCAGCGTGAGCAGGAGGATAACCTCCGCCTGTCATGTTCATCTTCATACCGACTGTCGCTCACAAGCTCACACCAGCATGAGCTGCTCGTCTCAATGAGAAATGGTTCCTCTGCGTCAGTGCGTGAGCCCGATTTTTATTCATTTGTTCGTTTATTTATCTATCCATCATTCCCTCCAATTGTTTGCATAAGAATGGAGATTAAAACTTCTGCAATAATAGCTGGAGCCGAAATTGGATTCTAAGCTTCCCAGGCCATGGGATGATTAGAGTTGTCAGAGCGTGTTCCCAGAGAACTCTCTCCTCGTTAGTGGCTGTGATCTGTACCCAGGCTCGCTTTCCCCGCAGATTAAAGGAAGATTGTTCTTTCATTTTTATATTCCGCATCTCTCATTTGCTGAAGTAAATAAATTGAAGCTGCTTGTGCCATTTGTCCTAAGTCTCTTTTCCAAAGAGCTGCCACTGATATCTGACCTTTTTTAATTTTCCGTTGTTAATCCTCCCTCCTTCCTTCAGTGGTCTGTTCGTTTACTAATCTCATCTGTCATGTACGTAAATGTTAAGAGATGGAAATCTAATCTCAATGCAGCTTTCGTTCTCTGCCTAATGTATTTATATAGATTCACAGGATAATGAGCTTTTTCGTAGGGGGTTCTTAGCGAAGCAGGATACCTAAATGACCATCGCTACCTGGCCTCGCAAAGCGAATCCAGACACAGATGGGTTTGGAATGGCTTTATTCAAATGCAGGCTAGGTTTTTGTCTATAGCTATAAATTGCACTCTTATCCTTCCTGATAACTTCACTGAGACAGAAGTGCTCTGTGAAGAGGTTTGGAGCCTTTCCCAATCAACAGAGGATACAGGCAGAGCCCGAGCCAGAGCTCGTCTGTGGCGATGGAGACGGAGCAGGGCCTCGTGCTCTCGCGTATCCATCACCCAGCAGGATGGCTGGTGCTGTTACACAGTGGCTTTGGGATTCTAATTCTCACTGAAAACATCCACAGGCTTGCAGCTCTCAAATCATTCAGTAGCTGCTGGAAACCGTGGGCTAGGCCCTTAGGAAAGGCAGGACAGATTGCCACCCCTGGCTCTGCTGTCTCCCTCGGGTGCTCCCGCCAGCTTCTCTGACCCCAGGAGAGGCATTCACGATCCACATGCCAGGATGGGAGAAGGGTCTTCTGTCTGCTGCTCATTCAGGACAGAAACTTTTCTTAGGTAGTTGAAATTTGCCCCCAGAGGAGCTTAATTTAACTCGGCATCTTGCATAGCCCTGGCCAAACTATACCCTGCCTCCCAGTGTCTGACATCCAGAGGAAAATGCAGGATTTCCTAGAAGCTTAACCAAACATGCAGTTCCTGAGGGCAGTTGGTGCCTGTGCCGAGATCCTTCAGCTCCTTGTATAGCATTTGCTTTTTTTAGCTTGCTTGTCTCATTCTTTAAGGACTGCAGAAGGGCTGCTCCTATGCTTAATATCTCTACTTTTGGACTCCAGCTTTAGCCTTTCCTTCTGAGAATAATCTGCCTTCACCTTTAGGTTGTTCCTCCCCTTTGTGCTACCACACGCTCTCGTGGTCTGGGGTTACCCAGCTCAGTGCCATGGCCACGTCATCCCATTAGATGGGTGCCCCACCAGTTGAGACCAGTTTCAGGCAGTTGATTCTCTAGCTTTGGCCTTGTTGGAGGCATTTACAAGTGTTCATTCCCACCAGGGTAACTGGCTGAACACCGGGGTGCTGCTGGACATCCAGTGCTTTGTCCCTTCCCTGCTACCCCCATGACACGCTGGACAAAGGGTGCAAGCTGGAACGTGGGAGGTTCCACGTAAACATAAAGAGAAACTTTTTCATGGTGAGGGTGGCAGAACACAGGGACAGGCTGCCCAGGGGGGTTGTGGAGCCTCCTTCTCTGGAGACATTCCAACCCCACCTGGATCTCTTCCTGTGGGACCTGCTCTAGGTGATGCTGCTCTGGCAGGGGGGTTGGACTCGATGATCTCCAGAGGTCCCTCCCAACCCCTACCCTTCTGTGAGCCTGTGATGTCACACACGGGGCTGTGGTGGTGGGAAGCAGGAGAGAAGCACCGAGAGGGCTCAGCGGTGAGCGGGGTGACCGAGGCAACCCCAGCCCTGCCTCTGCCTGCCTGGCACAGTCGGGATCCCGCAGCTTTGCAGGTTGAGGATCCCTCGTGCTTCGACATCAGCCCTTGCTGAGGGGTGGGTTTTGGTTTCTGAGGATGCCCTCAACTCAGCACCTCTGGGCTCTATCTGCGGGTACCGCTTCTCAAGCGTTGAGTCCTGGCAGCAGGATCCCAAGCTGGAGAGATGCAGCGTTTTCCGAGTGGCTGTTGCACGGCCCTCGAGGAGCTGGCACAGGCATGTCACAGAGCAGAGGCTTTCAGAGGTGGGGAGGATTGACAAGTTTAACGTCACAAGCGTGTTACCAAATGAATCTGTTGTGATAGGTATTAGTCATAAGTATAAACTGCAGGGAGATTTGCATTTTATTCTCTTTATCCTACTTCAATCCCGAACAGCCCCTTCTGCCCACCCCAATTTGGCATATTTAAGGGGATTTGCTGCATTTTTAGTAATTAAAGGTCCCGGAGAACAGGGAGCTCGTTTGAACTGAACATGATGTGTGCACAGCTCTTTGTGCCCGACCGCTCGCGCACGCCCGTGCTGACGTCCCCGCGCTCGCCCTGCTTCTACCGGTCGTACCAGAGAGGGGCTGGGCGAAGCCTCGGGAGTCAGTCTGGTGGTTTGCACCCGTGCCCCTTGCGACACCACGCTTCCGCCTTTGGGGTTTTTTCTGGGGTTCTCTGCTCCCAGCTGAGCCCCAGCCAAGCACCCGCGGCAGCCCCGGGGCCGGGAGTCGAGGGGGGGAGAGCGTTTTGCCTTCGTTTGGCAGTCGTTCTGCAGAGCTGCTTGTACGTCTCAAACGCAGCGTGACTTACATACTAATAGTCTGGATTTATCTGGTAGCTGTCATATGCGGGTCTCATTGCGTTTTATGACCTTTAATTAATTAAGCTTCATGAAATCCTAATCATGCAGGAATTATTAATCCTGTTTTAAATTAACTGGCCAGAGAGAGGTGAAACGTCTTACCCGTCTGCAGATACCTGACTTGAACCCTGACGTCCAGCCTCACTGTAACCCAGCAGGAAAATTTGCTTCGTACAGGACCTCAGGTGAAGTCTTTAGATGTAAAGGTCCTGTGCTGAACTCCCCCCGTTGCAAATGGATGCGACTCCTCTGACCCTCACCAAATCACACGTGTCTTATACCAGGACCAGACCAGAGCTCTTTCTTTGGAAACAGATGTTCTCGGTAAAAGCAGAAGTGAAAATTCCCTCTCACTGTGCCAAAACCTTTCACACGACTCCTTAATTCCTTTCACACGAAGGCAGAAGGCAGACCTATTTTCTCAGTCTTAGCCTGGGGTTTCTTGGCATCAACTGTCTTGTCATTTTCTTTGGAAGGCAGCTTTGTAAGTGGTTATTTAAAGCTCTGTTGCACCTCCCTTGCGAGGTGTACCCTATCTCTGTCCTTCCCAGGAAGGAAGTAATTCTGCTGAGAGTGTGTGTTCTGGCTACATTTCAGTGAGTCTGTAGCCAGGCAGGGGTGTGGGATTACTGGTGGATGTTGCAAACGCTGTATTTTGTGTGTGTTCATAATCTTCTAATCTTTATGATCGCTGCAATTTGATTTTGCTGTGAAGGGCACTCACATAGGCAGTGGGACCTGTGACCACAGGGGTGGCTGTAGACAAGCTGTTTCTCAGCCAGAGAGCTAATCTGTGGGTTGCATATAAAAATAATTTCATGTAACGTTCTTCTTTTAATTAAACCCCCTCCCAAACTTCTAAGTGAAGGTCTGCATTTATTGCATCCCTCCATGAAGAGTGTTAGATGTGTGGAAAAGAAACGTACTTTGCTCAGTGATGAAGGAAAACTTGACAGCTCAGTATAACATTATCTTCAAGGAACGGTCTCACGAGTACTGGAGATCCCTCTCTTACTGAAACAGCCCTTTCTATATTGTGTTTTTGCCAAAGACTGCATTAAGTGAGACACAGTGTCTGTTGTGACACTGCTTTGATGATGCCCTCAAGTGCCTCTTGCAAGAGGTGGCCCTGACAGTGACTGGAAAGTGAGTTTGGTACCCGTATTTCTTGCATTTCATTTGAAGCTCTAATTATTTGCTGTGTGACCTTGGACAAATCCATATCTTCCCCTTCTGGGAGAGCAGAAGAGACTTTCCCGGCTATATTTATATTGATAGGATGGAGTTGGTCACCCTGCCTGTCTGTGAGATGCCTCGTGATCTGGCTGTAGCCAGGAGACACGAGAGGTGGTCTGAGCAGGAGCGTTGGTTCTTGCCAGGGCCCGGGGAGCAGCCTTGGAGCATCCCGGCCTTGGGAGCAGGAGCCTGAGCCCAGCAGAGCTCAGGGAAGCGATCTCGCTTGTCACACACTTCTCATCCCAGCAAGAGGAGTTATTTCCCTGTGAATGCTGCGTGGCCCCAGTATTGACCCTGCTGGGTGCTGTACTGGTTTCATCGCTGTCCTTGAGCTCTTAGTGTGATTCAGGCTTGGTTGGGCTTTGTAGTGCCTTGTACTATCAGCTCCTCTGCTGTTTGCTGTTAGCTCGTTACGTATCCTTCTCTAGGAAGATGTGAAGAGCTGTTGAGTGTCCTAGACAAGTGATATGTAGCCCTCTCTTGCTGGTTATGAGTTGATGCTGAAAGGCTAAAACCCCAGAAAGGCAACAGCAGTATAACATCGTATATCCTCCGTGCAATGGTTTGGTTTCATGCTTATGATAATCCATGGGAGTCCGTGGAATTAATCATAATGCCACTGCTCCCATCCAGCTGCCTCAAAGCTCTTTGCAGACATTAGTCACATTACTCTCATAGTCCCTGTCTGAGGTGAGAAAACACTGGTTGTTACCAGCATCAGATGGCAAGAAAGCTGCTGGTTGGAGGGGAATCCATAAAAACACACCGGTGCCATGTGCAAGGGCTGGGAGTCGAGTCTCTGCCTGGTGCTTTGTCTGCACCAGCAAAGGGCAGACAAAAATCCTGATCCCAACCACTCTTGCCCCAGCACACAGGAGAGGTTTCGATTTGCCCCTGGACTGGGTGTCACCGGCCAACTCTGGGGCTGTGGGGGCTGATGAAAGCTCAGCTGCTTCCAGCTAACCCTCCTTCTCCTGGTGAGCCCTGCGAATGGTAACGTGATGGAGAAAGGACCAGGAGTCTGGATGTTGCTGCTTCATGCAGAGATTTGCTAAGAGATATGAAATCATCTCTTGGGTCTCCTTCAATTCTCTCCTTCTTAAATTTGTTGTCGGTGCGATGAGGACAGACCCTGTGCTCTGTAATTCCAAAACAGAATACACGAAACAAATCTTGTTGGGTTCTGGACTGTCAGACGAGTCCCCTGTGCCCCTACAATGTGCCACAGTCATCCCTGTCTCTGAGTTCAGAGAAAACCCTCTCCCCAGTTCTGCCAGAGGTACAGCTTTTCTTGCCTTCTCTGCACCCAACGGTATTTCCGTGGCTCTCTAGCTCTTGGCACGCCCAACACGCTCTGGCAAATATCTCTGTGGGGTCGTGTCACCTTGAGACATGTGCTTTGCTGCCTGGAGCTGCTCACCCAGCATCATTTTCCTCGTGAGCTGGGCCCCGGACAGCGATCTCACGGCGCTGCCGAGATCTGTATCTGCTGAATGCCGTTTATAAGATTAAAGAGATATTATGAGTAACAAGTTCTGTTTAGCTCTTTGATGCTATTTCTGTGGCAAAACATTTGAAGTGGAGCGAAACGGGTCATAAAAGGCTTTGGAAACCAAATATTTATTTAGCCGGGGGTTTTGTGGTCGATGAAGTGAGTTAATGACATAAAGTTGGTGCAGGTTGTACCAGACAGAGCACACCCAGCAGGGCTGGGAAGCACAAAGGCTGCTGCGTGGTGTTTTAAATGAGAGTAAGCATGCATATATTCATATACACAGCTACATACATATATATATATATGGTACTTAGGCTATCTTTAAACACCCCTGACTTAGATTTTTAAGTCAAAAAGCTGCACGGAGTGGAAATGGGAAGCTCTGAGTTAAATCATGTGAATGATTTTTGCTCACAGTGATCCCAGGAACTCACAAAATAGCTTTGCAATGAGAGGTACCGGTTTGAAAGTCCATGAGAAACTGCTGGATCATACTGATAACCTTGGATTTGGTTTGAAAAAGGAAGATTAACTTCCCGATCACGAGGAATAATTGTTAACAATATTTCACGTTGCACTGAAGCTTATTGCTGAAATCCTCTGCTTGACACTGGTGAATATTCTGCTATTTTATCATGTTCTGACTTGCATAGGAAATGGTGAATTCTGTCAGGAGTGAAAAGTACCAGTGGTTTTTGTTTAAAATAAACAAGCAAAAGCAGACATTACTCCAGCTACCTGGGTTTTACTGTAATGAGGTTTTCTTTGTGCCTTTTGAGTACAGTGGAGAAAGACAAATCAGCAGGTTACGAACCAGCGCATCAGAAAACTATTGATACTTTCCCTATAAATTCTATAACCTTCATCGTGATTAAGACTTACCTAGTACTTGATAAAACCTTCATCACGATTAAGACTTATCTAGTACTTGATAAAACATGTCCCAAATTCTACAGCAAAAGGGGAAAACTATGTTAAAGTTAAGGAAGCTGCTGACAAAGTGGGTCATTAATAATGTTCTGAGGCCTCTGCACGGAGGTGGTCGGGGATAAATTGTCAGTCAGAAGTTTGTAATTTCCTGGGTTTTGTCGTATTAATGCAGATTCTTAACCTCAGTGGTTTTGTTTGTGAAACGTTCAGTTGGGTTTAATTGCCTGCTTTTCTTTCATAAATCTGATCTGATAAGGGAAGATGTAAAGGCAAATTCATTTTGTTGAAATAGATTTTTCTCTCTCTTTTCCCACTGTATTCTGAACCTGCTTCCCTAGCCAAGCGAAACCACCCGGAGTGAGGGGGGTTGGACTCGATGAGCTTTTGAGGTCCCTTCCAACCCTTAACATTCTGTGATTCCTGCTGTCTGCAGAGCCTGTGCTGTGCTGGGACCTGTAAGGGCTTCCTGGTCTTGTGTAAAGGAAAGGGATGAGAAGTGCCAGAAGTTTGTGTGTGTATTCTTCAGATACTGCCCTGGGAAGCCCTAAAGTCTTTCAGCAAACTCCCCGCTTCTTCCATTCCAATAAGTGGCAATTTTCTGTTCAGCTCTTTCCCAAGAAATGTTAAAAATCCCACCTTCTGCCTTTTCAAATAAAATCCCATTTTTACCTCTAAGGAAAGCCATTTGAAACGCACTTAGCAACCGTCAGAGCCTATTTTTAGCTTCTATCAGGGTGTAATGTGCAAAATGTAATAATCTCATGCTTGAAGCTTTTTTTCCCTTCTTCCCAGAGATGTGAAATTGCTGCAGTTGAATGGAAGAGAGAGAAACTGTGTATCTCAGCTTTGCCCAGCACTCATTTTCTCTGTCTGTGTCTACGTATCTCGAGTTGTTCATGTTCACCTTTAGCAGTACGGTTATTTATGGACAAGCTCAGCCACTGTGAATGTGCTGAACAAGGTAAACCAAGAATACGTTTTTCGATTCCTCTCTGACCACGGAGCTTGTTGTCAAGGGTATTTGTAGGACAGGGAACCAAAGGCAGTCTAGGAAGAGAATGAATGAACATCTCCATGACGTCATGAAAGGGGCTATGAGAAATAGAGGGACTGTTACATAAACGAAGGGACTACTTGGTGAATGAAGGGTGACTTCAACCTCTCCTCACCTAGTGGGCCTGGAAGCCTGGGCTGTCGATGCTCACCTTGGTCCTAAGATATGCTTCCAATTTTTGACAAATGCCCTGCACTCCCTCGGGTCCTGGGGACAGGGCACTGGCTGGAGATGTCAGGTCTGCAGAAGCTGTCAGGATGTGTGGGGGAAGATGCGTCTATCATTAGTCTGCCTGTGCTCTCTGAAGCAAAAGAGGAAGGGTGATCTTATGACTGTAGAACTGGGTTGGGACACCAGTGTTCCCAGATTACTGCTGCGCTATACTGTGCGAGACCTTGGCTAAGTCACTGAAGCCATCAACCTGCGTGGGATTTAGTTCATCGCTTCCAGCTCACATTCCTACCCTTTTATCCAGCTCTTAGACAAGGCTGTAAGCAAGACAAAGTTTGTCTGTCAGAGTGTTCCTGTGCTCAGTGTGCTCAGTTCCTGTGCTCAGTGAGTAGTGGCTCAGAGGCTTTGTTGGAGAGCGTCTGCCCTTCCTCTTCAGTGGTCAGCATTGTCTTACTAAAGTGAGTCTTTCAAGCCAAGGTTGTTGTGATGCGATGCTCTCTCTCGGTGAGCCCGAGAGGCCTCCTCCAGCCTGCTGCTGTCCATGAGGCGATGGCACACCCGAGCCCTCGGACATGAAGCAGCTGAGCTCGGGTTTGCTCCACGCGTACTGATGCGAGTGGAGGTGTCGGTATTTACCCAGTGAAGCTTGTTCAGATTATGAGCTCCCAGGGCTGCAAACAGGACTGAAATACTAGAAAGAAAGTCTGCTAAGGTCAGAGAGTCCGTTCCCCGCAGCCGCGGGATGATGGTTCTGTGCTGTGTATTTCCTATCGCTTTGTTCATTCGAGTTTTGAGTGGCAGAAGTGATGGGGCTCCCGTTGCTCGCTTCTGGAGATCAAGTGACCTCCTGTGCCAGATCAGAAATAGACTTTAAATAATTCATTGAATAAAGTCTAGGATTTTTTTTTGTAAATGTCTGTCTGATTCTCCTTGCTCTCTATTATTCCTGGCCTTCCTTCCAACCCCTAGAGCACACAGTCACATCCCTCCTGTCACCACATCTACATTGCCTCCTTTCACTCACAGATCATCCCCTTTTTTTGAACATTAGCTGGATTTTTTCATTTTCCTCTTGAAGGAGGGAATTATTTTACCTAATAAGAAGGCTTTGATTTCCCCATTCAAGCGGGCATTGCTCTGATCTGAAAGGGGCCACAGACATTAATTTCCCCCTTCCATCAGAAGCCAGCGAGTTAAAGCAGGTTGCATGGCACCGTAAACACTGAGAATCAGGCTCTGCTCTCGTTTGGACCCGAGCAATCACGCTGGGAACCTTCAGCCCCAGTGGCTTCAAGCCACGTTCTTTTTATCCCATGCATTTTGTACGGCTAATAACCTGCTTGGAGGCTCGAGGGCACCCAGCCTGATTGGAGAGGATAATGTCGGGTGGCAAAGCACGAGGCAGAGTTCGGAAACATAATTCTGGATGGGAGGAAAACACGGGGAATTTGTTAATCTTCCTTGATTCCAAACACTCTTGCAATCGCGTCCTCGTTACCGAAAGGGAAGAGTTTGTTTATGCTGTTCAGCTTCGGGCTGAGATGGAGCATAAGATACATTGCCTTGCAAAGATACACTGCTATTTTATTTGATGGTCTGAAATTAAATTGGAAGTAATGCTATAAGGAAGGAAGGAAAGGGAAGGAAAGAAAGGGAAGGAAGAAGGAAGGGAAGGAAGGAAGAGAAAGGGAGGAGGGAAAGAGAAGGAAGAAAGGAAAGGGAATGGAAGAAAGGGAAGGAAGGAAAAGGAAGGAAGCAAGCAAGAAGGAAGGAAGGATAAAAGGAAAAGTAAAAAGGGAGGCATCCAGTAAGTTCATGGTTGTCCCTGTGACACATGAGGTCCCCTGGGAAGTTAGGAACTGTCTGGAGAGCATCAGGCTCATATTCTCTTCCTGCATGGCACAGGTTCCACCACTTTAGACAGACTTCCTGACTGGCCTTGCCTGTGCCTTCCCTCCCTCAGGGAGATATAAAACTAGAATTCTATTCTTTTTTTTTCTTTTTTTAAGCTGGTACAAAGTGATTTATTTCCATCCCAGTTCTACTGGCTGTCCTGCTGGTGGGGAAGTCAGGCCAGGTTTATACCAGGTTAAGCAGGAGTCAAAGTAGCTTCCTCTTAAGCATCCACAAAACCTTGTGTGAGCTCCAGTTTTCTCCACTGGATTAAATAGTTACTCTGGGATGCTGTGGTGAATTTGCGAGTCATTAATTAACCTGGTAGCAGTTTTACCTTTTCTCTTTATCGTGGAGATTAAAACCAAAGAGGCACATGAGTTGGTAAACGGGGAAGCCCCGGAGGTGGTATCTGCCAGATTGTTTCTTGTTCCGTGGCTGCAATAGACTTGTTTTATTTTTCTTTTGACATTTCACTTAAATTTGCTTTAGAAAATTACTTTTTCTTTTGTAACATAACCTTCCTAGTTTGTGTGGATTATAGCATTCCTGGTGGGTGTGTATATACAGGAGAAAAAGACGCTGGAGTCAAACCCACAGCCCTTTAAGTAACAAAACAAAAACAGCAACACAAAAGTAGAATTGTGTTGTAGCTCGTTTAAGCCTCACTGAAATTTCCATTGTGCAAGCATTTAAATGTTGTAGTTACTGTGGCACATCTCATTTTACTTCATTCCCTGGTGGATGTTTTCCTGAAAATTTGGTACAGATGCTGAACAATAAAGCCTGTTGCAAATTGCTTTCCAACTGCTAGGTAATTACAGCAGATTTTATGCTAAATGTAAAGAATGTACTGCTATTTTTTAATAAAGGGAACATATTTTCTTATCTGATGCTTTAATACTGTCTCATTTATCTTACTTTCCAGCTGAAGAATAACTTCCAGTTGTTCACACCCTGGTGGAGCTGCTGGCATGCCTGCCTTCCATATTCTTCCCCAGAACTTGCATGTTCCAACCATCAGCTGGAACTTCAGAGCCTTCGTGTATTTAGTAAGTAACTTCAAATACTTAACGTGACTACACTGAGGCCACAGAGCATGTTTCTCTCTGTACTTGTTACCAAACTGGACAGAATATTTGACTTCAAGGATTAACTGGTCGTTTTGCCACATTTGCCAGTGTTTACTAACATGAGCAGTGATGTTAAAATCTATCGTAGAGTAAGGCAGAGTAAATATGGCAGAGTAAATATGAAGCTCCTCATCCCTTCTTAGAGGGAGGTTTCCCTCACTGCCTCTGTACACAAATAAGCTGCAGGAAGAGCGTCGGTGATTCCTCTGCACTGCAAAGTGGATGAGCTGGGATGGGTGGGATTCATTCCATGGGCACAGACCATCAGCAAAGTGGGGTGTGGGGGACCCTGCTTCTCCAGACACTGAGGAATTCCCTATCAAGGGGTTCTTGGTGCTGTGTCGTGTGGCAAAGGCCCAGCAGTCGTTCAGAGTGTGGTGTTAAATGTCCTCCCACCCCATCCCTGGCAGAGCTCGTTGACCCTGGTGTCACATTCAAGGTCTGGAACTCCAGTGTCTCACTGGGTCAGTGCCATCTGGGGGGATGCAGGAGCTGAGGGGGGTGGGTTCAGGGGTGTCTGTGAGCTGTGAAATCAAGTGGGGAGCTGGTCTGTGGAGAAAAGGAACAGCCTGTATGTCAGTGCCTGCAGGCGTGGGCTGACTGGGTTGGCGTGAGCACGGGAAGAGCAACTGGAACGAGCTCCAGGGTTCACTGTTGGGTATAATTCCTTCTCCAGAGCCTGCTCTCCTTCCATTAGCAGTGCTTTGTAATGCTCTTGTAGTGAGCATCTATGTTTTGTCACAGCAGAGATGACAAAATGCTACCGAGCTGGGCACGAGGCCAGGGAAGGGCTGCGGCTGCCGCTGGGTTTTGTCGGGTGGGCAGCTGTGTAACCTCTGTCCCTCGTGCCACCCTCAGAATATCACAGAGGGGACAGCCCCCCAGGCTGGGGAGGGGGCCTGGGGTCTTAATAGGTTGAGGCTACGGAGACAGTTGTATAAAATGATGTTCACAGTTCTCTCAGGAAAAAAAAAACCCCAAATGTCAAAACTGAGCCTAGCTGGTAAACCAGAACTTGGTGTTTAATTCTGTGCGATTGCTTTGACATCTGGTGTGATAATGGAGAAAGACTATGAGAATATGAAGAAGTAAAGGCACTCAAAGGTAAAATTAGGAGCGCGTTCGTGCATTCCTGTGTGCAGAAGTAGTAAAACCTGAGGCTGTAACGCTGAAAAATGGAACTTTGATAAAAGCCCATAAACACCATCGACAGTGGGCACTGCGAGAACCCAGAGGAGCTGGAAAAGCCCCTGCTGTCACAGGAAGGCACTGCTGGACCTCGTCGGACCCCTGCGTGCCTGGCAGGTTTCCTGGGTAGCCCGGTACTCTCTGATGGTGTCTTTGGCCCCACGCTGCAAGCACCTTTCCAGCAGCTTCCTGACGAAGGGCTGGCCTCCGGGGTTTGGTTAGCTGTTCTTAGAAAGAGCCCTTTGGGGCCACAAACTGCCTGCAAGAAAAGCCTGTGCACCAGGGCTGGGAGAAAACTGCTCTCAGGTCTCTGTGGGTATTGTAGTGAGTGTTAAACTGACTCTACTCTGTTGCTGTTTATGACCTTCTTTATCTATATCTCATTAACTTTTACATGACTCATTGATGGCATGCAGAAACAAAGAGGCGCAAATGCCACTGGGTGATCAGTGCAGAGGTTTCAAGCTCGTGTTAGTCTGCTGCCCAGATAGAGGAACACCACCAGATGACTCATCTGGGAGGATCTCTAAAGAGACATGAGATGAGATGAGATGGGACATGAGAGAGCACTCCTGTGCTCCCACCAAGTGACACTGTGGTCAAAGGAAATACCCTCGTGGCTCAGGAGGCCACAGAACCCCTATTCAGATACTTTCTGACTTCCAGTAACGTTGCTGAGTAGTTGAAATGTGCAATTTAACATATGGCTAATAAACTACTAATTAAAACAAATAGGAAACAGTCAACTAATCAAATCTCCTTGTTGCCATATGGCAAAAATCCCTGGCAGCCTCCGAGAGAGGAGTCGCCCAGCCTGGGGTATCGACGGGCACCCAGTGACTCAGTGGGGGATTAGGGTGAAACAGGGAATTCAGGATGATTACTCATCTAGTCATCAAACACAAAAACCTCCTTCTCTATATTACTTTGGTTGCCACGAGGTAACTTCCCATCGTTTTCCCTCGTGTGATGGGCAGGATGGGTCTGGCACATGCCCAGACCTGCTGCTTCTCCCAGCCCCTGCTCCCAGTGTGCTCTTGCCAGTGGGAGGAGAAGGACGAGGGAGGCAGGGAAGTGTTTGACATGCTGCAGTGGCAGCTGAGAGGTTCTCCTTGACTGCAACATCTGTTGAGGTGCTTTCACCTGCACCCAGGCTACCAAGAGGAGTGCTTGAGAAAAGTCTCCTAACTGCCTCTGTAAATACCTGTGAGCAGACAGCCAGGAAGCGAGGGGGTGCTCAGAGTCCCAGCAAGCAGAGCCAATTCCCTCTGGCTGGGCTTGCTGGGTGTGCTGAGCGTCCCACTGGAGCCAGAGGCTTATGGGTGAGAGGAAGATTATTGGGGAAAAGAGGCCTGACAGCAATTCACAGGCTGGGATTTGCCTGCTCGATGTTTTGGCTGAGAAGCTCTGTGTGCTAATGCATGTGGCAGGCGAGCAGGCAGGTTGAGGATAATTTAGAGGCAGGAAAAAGGCCTCTGAATGATTCAGCAAGAATTAGCTCTGCTCCACGCGCGGCCTCGCTGCCATGCGTGAGTGAGAAGGACATCAGCTCCAGAGCTGAGAGGGGGTCTGAGTCTCCCCGACCTGTTACAGCTTCTGTCTCGACTGTTTGGACATCGTGGAGACACTGTGATAGGGCTTTCCAGTGTCAAGAGCTGTGTATCGTGACGCTGTGTAGTGTTTTACTTATGGCGAGTGATGAAAGTCAGACTGTCCTACAGGGAGAGAGGGTCAGTTAATCATCTACATCTTAGTCAATGACATGAATTAAGAGCAAAACAGGATGTTTACCCCATCTCTCTTATTAACTTTCTCGATCTGTGTAAGGGCAGCAGCTGGAGGTCTCCCAACCTTTACTGAGGCACAAAGGTGCCGTGGTCACGCGGGCTCCAGAGCCTTGAACCCCCACGGCCAAACCCCTCGCTTAGCACTGTACTCCGTGGGTCATTTTCTGCACGTTCCTACCCCAGAAATTTCATCTGAAACCATATGCAACAGGTGAACTTTAAACTGGCGTGATGAGAGAATACAGACAGTAAACCCTCCTGCGAGTCCTGAAAGCTGTGTGTCCCTTCTAAATGTATGTGTTCCTACGGAAGGTAGCTTTTATCCTCTCTTAAACAGTGCTTTCTACTTCTCAAACAGATTCATCATTTATAAAGAAGCTATAATGGGATTTTTTCCACATCTTTTACCCTTGTCTTAGTTCAGATTTAAGATGTAAAACTCCTTGTTTAACAGATCATAGCCATGAGATGTAGGAAAGGTCATTTTTTGTGGGGATGTGAGGTCAAAGGTTCCCAAAACGTGGATGGTGGGAAAGATTTCTGTGGTGAGAACTCATTACAGAGTTCTATTTGACTCCTTTTTTGCAGATAGCTAGGAGGAGACAAAGCTTGATATTCTTCATGAAGTGACAGAATTATAGCAAAATGTAACAAAAGCGACTTGACTACCACAGGGAAATGCTGGGCTGAATCCATCAGGACCCTCAGCATCCCAGTCATCATCCAGCAAAGCACTTAAGCACCTGCTTTTACTGTAAGCACCCTTTAAATCAATGCTGATTTGCTTTGCTGAATCAGGAGCAGAGTTCAGTACAGTTCAGGAGTCAGCCTGTATGCCCCGATTTTTCATCTGCACAGTGGGTCCCTTCTGCTTTTAAATCCTCTCCTCCTGAACTGTGAGACTTTTGGAGCAGAGACTCTCTCTTAGTAACTACTGCACCCCCAGCACCTCGGTACTGGAGAAGAAGAGTAAACTGACTCACATCTTTGATCCTGGTAAGAAGAGGCAACCAAACTGGGTAGAAAACACCACTGTTCTCAAAATTAATCAAATTAGTCCTGAGTCCATTCTTGTTATGGCACATCTATAGGTAGATGGATGGTTTGCCTTTTGCTGCTGAACAGCCAGCACCAGGGCGATCGCAATGTTCCCTTCTTGCCTTAAAAGCTGTTAATGAATCCCTGATCTCCTCTGGCCCAGCTTGTGTTTATTTACTAGTGCATTCTACCTTGCTTCTCCCATGGGGCATGGAGGTGCTCAGAGTCTGGCAAGGCTTCTGAAATGAATACCTTTCTCTTATATATATAAATAACACTTGCTCTGTGAGTGATGGGTTATATAGGGAAGGGACAACCCCTCATTGATCAGCTGCACAGGCTTTAAGAAAACGCTGTGCAACCATGGGGAGAGAGATACAGATAGGTATCACACACATCATTTCTTTCACGGAATGTGAAACTGTGGAAGGGTAATTCAGTCACATAAGACAAGTCTTAACCCCAGGAATGGAATTTCTGTGGCTGGACCTTGAGCTTTCACTGGCATCCAAAACTTAGTTGCATAGGCTTTATGAAAATGCTGTGCAATCATCTATAGAGAGATGTAGGTAGACAGATAGATAGATAGATATCACAAACATAATTGCTTTCAATGCATGTGAGACTGTGGAAGGGTAATTCAGTCACATTAGATAACTACCCCCAGGGACAGAATTTCTACAGCTGGACCTTGAGCTTTCACTGGCATCCAAAACTTAGCTGTGCAACCATAAATATATAGAGAGATATAGATAGATATCACACACATCATTTCTTTCAAGGAATGTGAAACTGTGGAGGGGTAATTCAGTCACACTAGATAAGTCTCACCCTTAGGAACGGAATTTCTATGGCTGGACCTTGAGCTTTTACTGGCATCCAAAACTTAGCTGCGTAGGCTTTATGAAAATGCTGTGCAACTGTATATATAGAGAGAGATAGAGAGAGATATCACACACATCATTGCTTTCAATGAACTGTGGAAGGGTAATTCAGTCACATTAGATAAGTCTTACCCCCAGGAACAGAACTTCTATGGCTGGACCTTGAGCTTTCACTGCCATCCAAAACTCAGCTGCTCTCCCTCCTTCCCAGGCTCGGATCATAGCCAAGTGCTTAAACCTTCCCCCCCGCCTTATGCTCTCCTTCAGACGTTGCCTTTGGACAGGAGTCAGGTCCCCAGTGCTTGCCTTCTAAGCAAGCCCGACAAACATGGAGCCTCCAGGCTGCTGTCGCGGGCCGGGCTGCGCTCCCAAAGGAGCCGCAGGAGCTTTAATCTTCCTCCCAAGGTGCCTCCCAGCCCTTGGAGGATAAGACAGGCTCGTTTTTGTGCTTGGAGCAGGGGTTGTATCAGGCACGCTCCCTGGAGCAGCACGATGTACAGCACTGAACGGCTTGGTCAAGGCACAGGTATTTCCACCTCCCATCGTTTGCAGAAGACCCTGCTGCTGAAGGCGATGGGCTGCCCTGCCCTCGGGGGTGCACAGGGGCTCTGCTGATGCCAGCGTGCTCTGGAGGAAGGTGTTTCCCAGACTTGCCTTCACTCAAAGCAGTTCTCGCCCTGGCTTTAGAGAAGTCACCCAGCAGGAGATTGCATCGATCTCGGCAGCAGCTCCCAGGTCTGTTCACAAGCCGTAGGATCCTCGGGAATCCTCAGCAGCCACCTCGCTCCCCCTTCCCCGCAGCCTGAAACCTGACCAGTCGCGAGCTGCTGGGCTCTGGGAGCTGTGTCTCCTCCCCGACCCCTCCGTGCCAGGAGCCATCGGGTGCTGTACCTGCCTCTGCTCCCTCCCGGGCCCCTCTGCCCAACTTCAGGCCACACCTCTTGTTGTATGCTTTTGTTTTTCCCTACCCTACTTTTGAAGGGATCCCGCACGCATTAGTTTCTCGTCAGGGTTCAGAGTGCTCATCATCAGCTCTCTGAGGTTAATTAGAGACCAGTGAAGGTTCAGTTGTTTTATTTCCGTCATTTCTAAGGCGTTACAGGGTCCTCAGCTGGAGTCTGAACGCTTCTCACTTCATCCTGCCCCAAAGTGCTGACAATTAGGGCTGTCTGGGAAATGTCCATCGCGTGTCCACGATGCTTCACGGGGTTCATCTCACTGGGTTTGTAGCTAAAGACTCCAGGAGATTTGCAACCAATCCTAAAACCGTTTGGCTCGTTGGCTGCACAGGTTGCTGTAGACAGAGCCTGGGTGAGTGCACTGGGGCTCTGCCAGCGTGTTCGTTTTCCACATCAACCACATAAAAAAAGAGATATTTGGGAGTGGAAAAAATGCTGGTGAATGTGCAAACACGTGGCCACAGGACTCCAGACTCATCTCGTGTTCTTTTTGCAAGTATCGCTGTGCTCTGAGGCTTGAAGGGAAGGTTTGAAGGATGACAATGAGGTCATTTTTTCGGATATTCACAGACTGCTCTTCAATGTTTGATGAGCAGCATGGGGCTCTTGATGGAAAATGACTACAGACTTTTACAGGGTTTTTTCAGTTTGCTTTAATTTTTATTTGTTCCAGACTCATAAGGTGTTTGGAGAGCTGGTTTTGGCTTTCTGGAAGCCTGTCTGTGTGAAAGCAAGACTGGGATACATGTCTGTCCTCCCCTTATTCTTCCTGGCAATGCCTGACCTGGTGTGTTGTGGCAGCACCCAGTGTTCCCAGCAGTGCTACAAGTGTTCAGCAAAAGCGATCAGATGCTTTTAGTATCTCCAGCAGAGAGTTTGTCTCCTGCCTTGTCTGTGATCCTTAAAATATCATTGCATAAAATATTTATGAAATAAATGGGGTTTCACCCCATCGAGCCCGGGATGTGAGTTTGCCATCGTCCGACGGCCGCGGGGAACCATCGCGCTGCACGGCCCTGGGAAACTCTGCTGCCTCTCATTTGAAGTTCTCCGTGTTTCTTTCATTATACCCATATTTTATTCTGGTTGGCAAGTGCTAGTTTTGCACAAAGTGGCATTCATTCCGGAGTCTTAACCTGATCCCCGCTGGCTTCAAAATTGACAAAACTCTACCTGACTATTAGTAAGGTACATAATACAGCGGCTAAATATAGAACGGAGAAAGGCTCTCCCTGAAAATAGGACCAGCATGGGGATAAAATCAATGTCACTTCTTAAACAGTTCCTTGACAGGCATTTGCTAGAAGAGCCTTATCTGTGCCTGTCAGTGATCCTCGGATACTTCTTGACTCCCATCAGAAAGCGCAGGGCTGTCAGTGCCTAACGCAGAGAACAAGAGAACCCCTTCTCTGACCTCTCCCTGGAAAAGACCCTCCTTCCTCCCTCCCTTCCCCTCTCCCTTCCTCCCTTCCTTCCTCCCTTCAGGGTCCCAACGTGCTCCCCCACCAGAGATCATGGTATTGAGATTTGCAGTGGTGCACCTCGGGCTGGTATTTTTCCTTAAATTATATTGTTTCCTTGTGTACTCTTTAGTAAAGGTATTTGCTTCTCCCTGGTAAGGCACGTTATCCTTTTGGCATTTCAGAAGAGGTGGGCAGGATGAATTATTCATTTTAAAAGTGTGTGACATTATGATGGAGCTTCAGCAAAGTACATTTAAACATTACAAAATAGGATGAATCAGTTTAAACTCATCCAAGCTTATCGTATATCAGATAAAATGACTGATATAAAGGCTAAAAAGGAAGAAAAAAGCTCTTCTCAAATAATTTCTAAATCAGACTCCAAAACCACACCAAATATTAGCGGGTTTATTTTCAGATCTTTTTATGCCAAAAGGTTTAGGGAAAATGGATGAAAATACAGGGTTAAACCCCTCTGCTAAAAAGCGACACAACTATTGGGGCTGTGTTGATGCAGATCCCTGAAGGCAGCAAAAGGGGAGGTAGGGACAGAGCACTGGGACTGCTGGATTGCTGAGGACACAGGTTCCTCAGGAGAACTCATGTACAGGAGAAAAGAAAAGGCTCTGGTCAAAGCCTAAAGAATAAGGTGGTAAAAGGCAGCGGGAGGGATCTCGTGGAGGTGCTCCAGGAGTCTCCTTAGACTCGTGTCTGCTCAGTCTCCTTTATTCTAAAGTGGTGGGGTTTTTTTCCTGAAAACACAAGTATTAGTGTTTTTCTAAATCCTTCTGCAAAGTCTTTTTCTACACGTGTCAAATAAGATGGATCCCTTAACCTGTAAAATGGATGTCTCGAAGTATAAAGCACTGGGAATAAGATGTTGAGACTCAGAATTTATTACAACCTTATTGATGAACATTCTGTCTCTTAAATCAAATCCTAGTTGAAAATCCCCTCCAAAGAGTCCTTTAAGCAGAATTTCTGCTTATCTTTATGCTGTAAATATTGCTCCATTGCTAACTGTTGTCGTCGAGGTTTGTTGTGCTTCCTTCTGGGGCAGCAGGATGCCCCAAGCTGCTGTTGTGCTCGCCCCTGGCTGCAGGGACCGTCACAGGAGTTTCTCTGGGGAGGCTCCTGCTCGGACCTGGCTGCTCATCTCAGCTGTATCCCATTTCCTCCCAGTTTCAGGAAGGCCAGGCTGTGGTTCAGCTGGAGCCTTCCTGAACACTTTTTTTTTTTTTTCATTTTGATTTCCCATGATGCTAAAACATCAAGGCTCTTGTCAAACTGCTCCGTCGTCTCGGCTGCGCCGTCCCTGCCAGATGAGCGATGGCAGCTGGAACACCGAGGAGCCCCCCGGCCGCCTTCCCGAGGCAGCTCTCCTGCACGCTTGCCTTCCTTTCCTCTGCTGCTTCTATAGCCTGTCTACACGAGTCTTTATGCCATGCCCACTTTTTTTACTACCTGTACAACTAAGGTTCTTTCTCGCCTAAAACTGAACTTAAAATCCTTTTCCCAGCCACAGTTTTATTGCAGGAATAACAGAGATGCTGTAGCAGGTTCTGAAATACGTGCTTTTGGGTTTCCTGCACAATGACTGTAGCTGCTCTGCCTTACCAGAATCCCCCAGAAGACTCTCCTAAAGCTCCTGGATGATAAGCTGTAAAACCGTGGGCCTGACCCCTCGTGATCATTAGGCTGAGAGGGAACCTAAACACGGGGACTCTCGTGAGCAGTCGCTCCAGCCATCCATGCAGTGCATCCTGTCACCCACAGTGACAAATGTGAGCTGCTCCTGAAAAAAGCGACCCTGAGCAGGCAGAGAGGGGAACACCCACCACCAAGGACATCTGTCCCTTCATTCGAGAGAGTTATAACCTTTTCTAAATTCACGTTGTATTATTTTGACATCAGTTCCTGTTTTGGATGGGAATGTTTGTTCTTTCTGGAAAGGAAGCTGAACTCTTAGCCCCCCGTGATGTGTTGTGGCATTGAATCCCTGAGGTTCCTTATGTGAAGATGCCTCCATTGATCTGTTTGTTGGATTTGTCACGTTAATTCAAAACCTTTCAGCCCCCACCCCGCTGGTGTCCTTAGGACCAATGGGAATGACATCTTCCTCATCTATTGCTCTTTGCCATTCACTCCAGATGCAGCTTTTGAGAATGCAGAAATATTGCAATCCAATCAGATTGGGACTTGTGTAATTGCGTTCTGCCGAGCTAGATTTCCTTGCAATTTCAATTGGATGCAGTGTTATTCATTAGGTGAGGTCCTAATCTGCTGTGCCGCGTTGCTGTGCAACAACTGCTACAATTAATCCCCTGGGTCAGGGAACTGATACAGTCCTCCTGTATGTTTGTAATTTGTGAAGTGGTAATGGTTCTTTTTCAAGGAATATTACTTAATATTTAATAACAGTAATAGTAATGGACCCTGCATTTTCTGCAATTAAACACTTGGAAGAATGGATTGTAAACTGCTTTCAGCTATTGAAGCACAGCAGTTTTTGTGAGAGACCTTCTACTTCAGGACATGAATAGAAAAGCAGGGTAACGCGATTCCCGTGCAATTATGCGTCACGTCCACATAGTGCAGCTGCTGAAAGCATTTATCATAATTAATGTAACCACACTGATTATCAAAGGATGTTTGTATAATGATTGATTTGTCACTTGTTGTAAAGCCGTGCAGGACATCGGAGCACAAATTACAGCTGTTAGCTGTAGCAGTATACGCTGTCGTCCCTTTGGGGGGAACCTGGGGCTCTGCTGCTCATTCCTCCCTCTCTAGGCCCCTCTGAATAATTTCTATGTGATAAAATAGAATTACTGCTAATAGTAGGCTTGAATGAAGGGACAATGCTGCCAGAGATGCTTAAAAGAAAACAAAAATCTTTCTTCTCGTCAGAGTGAAAGGGAAACAGCAAATTGCATTCAGGCTGCAACGAGACCTCCAGAAGGGTTTGGTGTCCCCAGGCAGCCTTCCACCATCACCTTCCATTATTGCCTTTCCTATTTTTAGTTGAATTTCCAGGTTTTCCCAAGCCAATTCTTTTCAGCCATTCAACATTTCTCCCATGTCAGGGGGAAGGATCGCTTTGCATGGCGTTGCCATGGAAACACCTGCTGGATACGGGATGGAGATGGGAGAGGAGCAGGGCGAGAAAAGGAGCCTGGTGAGAGACCGAAAAATGAGGGTGCAGGAGCCCCATTGGGTCTCTTCCTTCTGCAGGGCAGCTGTATTTGTTTGCCCAGTTCAGAACTTCGTGCCAGACCCAGGGATCTGGGCCCACCGCCGCACCCGCAGCGAGGGGAAAAGGACCGATGTTATCCCTGGGAATTTCATCCCCCTCCTCCAAAGCGAGCAGCCCGTTTTTTCCCTGGAAATTGGCTCCCAGCCTGCTCGACTCACTGCCCCTTCCCCTGGCCACCAACACTCCACGGCCCCCCCCAGCTCCTTCCTTGCAGGTTGTCTTGGCAACACGTGATGTCTAGAGAACGGACAGGGCGATGCACAGAGAGTTCCTAAGAGTGGTACTTTGTTCCCAGACCATTGCTAAAAGGTATTTTTGTGGGGGGAGGAAATGGAGGAGGAATTAACATGAGCCATCGTGGTGACTGCACAGTTGCATATTTTTAATTTTGAGTGTGCACATTTTACGTTACTGACTCCAAAACTGATGCTCAGTTGCTCACTCCCAAACTGATGCTCAGCTGCTCCATCTGACAGCCTGATCCAGGGCTTGCCTGAGTCAACAGGAGCCTTTCTGTTTCCCTCAGAGATCTTTGGCTCAAGCACGACCATAAAAGCTTTTGGATCAAAGCACACGTTGTGCAGAAAGTCAGACAGGTATAAAGGGCATCTGTTGTGTTGAGTCATTTGAGTTGGTGCCATGCTTTAGGCCACTTGTGGATAAGCTCTCAGCTTTCTGCTGTGTATATACCAGTTTAAACTAAGCTTAATGTCTGCCTCTCTAATTTTAAGCAGAGGGAAAAATACTACCTGTGTTTATGCTTCTCTGACATCGTGGGTTTCACAAAGGTGTGGGAGCTTTAGCGCTGAGAACAGGGCAGAGCATTTAAGGAAGGCTCTAAGGTGATGAACTCACAACCATTTGATGCTTCTGCAGCCTTTGCAGGACACTGAGAGTTGAGAAGCCCCTGGATAACTGTGAGGAGTGTGTCCACGGATGGGTGGATAGCTGGTTATGTGCAGGGCTTCAAGCGACTACAAGTCTTAGACATCTCAAGACCTGTCTTTCTAAGATCTGTGTGTGTGTTTCAGAGTTTTCTCATGATATTCAGAAATTTAAACTTGCACTTCTCAGGTAGGTGGACTGACCTGCTGATAGATAATGGCCAGAGCAGGATGAAGATGTGTAAGTGTCCCTGAGGATGGACCAGCTTCTTCAGGGAGGCCACGTCTGTGCTTGCTGACAAAAGCAGCGTTGACTTGTGGAGCCAGAGCAGCTTTTCCTTCAGAGTTTGGCTGCCCAGTTGTGTCACCCAGAGCTGACAAGACCTGGGGAGCTCTGAATGCAGTTATCCACAAGAAAGAAAATCCTTCTGGGAACTGGGTTTGAAAATGGACTCTGTCATTGTTACAAATCATCTGCTAAGCATTCAGGGAAGGACTGCAAGAAGTTGAGCACTGAGTCTACGTTTCATAACTTTCCCCTCTACTTTCCGGCTGCCCGTTATCCTGCTTTGATCCCTTCTGGTGTTACATTTTCCCCATCACTAGGTTTGCCTCTCTGCTGAGAACCTGAAATTGTGTGTGCAGCTATAGGGTTCAATTTGCCTTTTATGCCTCCTGCAAATCTTATTAAGTCCTGTTGTATTAAATGGGAGAAGCTCACAGTTAAGTCTGTGGTTTTCAAAATGCATTAGACTTCTTTTCAAGTATGCAAAGTGTAAATGGATTTTGTGCTTTGGGAACGTAGCAGTGTGTTTACGATTTTGGTTAGATAAAAGGATGCTGAGATGGCCTTTAACATTGATTTTGTGTTACGTTTTTCTCAGCTTTAATATAGCCTTGGAGGTTCTTTTAGCATTTTGATTTACAGGATAAATCAGAAAATGAGTTTTATTTTATTTATCAGTCAGTAATGTGCTTTTCTTTCTGCTCTTCCTCAGTGCGGTTACTCCTGAAAATAGTAGCCTGGGTAATCTCATTAGGTCAGGCTTTATTCTTGCAACATTTCTCATGTAGGATGGTTTGAAACGAACTTCTTGCACTGTTTCGGTATTTTTCTTTTGAATCCGACTCAAACCAAGCAGTTTAGTGAGCCAGGAAAAGTATACATTAGACCTAAGCCCTTTTGAACCTGAAAAGAATGTTTTCTGAGTAATGTAGATTAAGTACCAGGAGAATGTGAGCAATCTCCAGGTTGGTCACATCACTCTGCTACACCAGACGTCACCGTCCCATGCTGCAGCACCTTCAGCTGTATTTATTCATCTCACAGAGGCAGTTAGAAGGTTATGTTTGTTGTAAGAGCTTGTAAATAAACAGAAACTTCACAGTGCAAGTTGCCAGGGAAGTGCTGTGTTTAACCACTTGGTGACTCGTCCAGGGAGGGTAACAAAACTGGCAAAAAAATAAACATCTCTCTTGGGTGAGTTGGCAATAGCTGTATATTACCCATCCTTTGAGGTGACTATAGAGTCATGGGGTTGCTCTTGCAGGAAAGAGGGGCCACAGAAACAGGCCTGGAGTTTTGACTTTTTCAAGTGCCTTCATTATTGGGATCTAAATTTAATTCCAGTTAGGATGACTTTGAGAGTGATGCCAAGTCCTATATTACTTGACCTACTTCAAAACCGTATGGAGAAGTGGATCTACCAAATTGACCTTCCTTTTGTCATTTCACATCTCGGGTGCCATGGCAGGAAACTTGGCATTAATTTTTCAACAGGGAGAGTGAGATTGGGGTGAACGTAGCAATTGGCAGGTAACAGCATGCTTATTCTTACTGATCAACAAAAGGCTGTGTCGTGCCTGAGAGATGCTCAGTCTCCTCCTTGTTCTCTGGCTGGCTGTCCACTGTGGAAGGTCCTTGATGAACTCTTGGTTTTAAGCTGGTATAACTGTATAGTGTGAGGGTGGCATAAAGCTGGAATTACACAGCGTATATTGGGTCTGATGCTTTCTAGCAAATGTGTGACTATAAGGAGGGAGGGCCAAGAAGTGGGGGAAAAATCAAAACACTCAGTATCTTAACCAGGAGAGGGTGAAATGCTCGTGCATTGGGTTCACTCCAGACCTCTTGTTTACTGGTGTTGTGTACAGACCTGTGGTGAATTCCTTGCGGTGCAGAGATCCCTGAGCAGGTTCGGTGCTGGCAAACTGGGATGTAGCAGAAGCAGCCTGGCTGCAACAGATTTAAAACAGATTGAACCCCCTGAAAAGCCTCGGGCTGTGCTGTGAGCTGCAGTACCTGCCTTGCTTTGGAGTTCTGAGCCAGGTTGATTAATGCCACACATCCCGGCACCCTGCCTCGCTTCCCTGCCCTCAGCTGACGGTGGAAAGGCTGTAGGTAGGAATAAATCACATTGTGTTGACTTTAAGGCATCTTCCTTCCCCCCGGCAAAGCCAGAACAGCACAAAGGCATGTCAGTAGGAGCCAGTCTTGCCCTTTCCCTGAATACTTTTCTAAAAGAGGAGTCTCAGCCTTTGCAAGGACATTGTTGGCCGGTCTCTCCTTTGATCTAGTCCCTGTTACACTTCTGTGGCTAATGAGGATTTTTGGCAATGTTGGATTTCATCCAAGTAGTACAAATTCAGGTGGGCAGCCCCTGCCCTTAAAAGTCAGCTTCTGCTTGGGCATCAGGACAGGGAAGGAAGCAACGTTTCCTCTTGTGCTATTTAGTATTTGGAACAACTGTGGCCATGCCGTCTCTTTAAATTCCATTTATAATTACAGATAGGAAAAAATTACCAGGGCTGTGTTGTTCAAAGGAATTTCAGAATGAAATGTTTCGTGGTCAGTTGACAAGGAAGGGTATTTTTTGACTTCAGGGGAAAGAAAAACCGGAGGAAAGAAAACTCTCTGCAGAGAAAGCACATTTCCTGCATCAGGTTTTTTATAATGTTGATAGAATAGTGTTGTTTTGTCACAGCAAAGGACATACTGACCTAGTGTTTGTAACATACTCTTTTAGGCCGGGTCTCAAATTGGGTTTTTTTGTGTCTGGAGTACAAGTAACTGTCTCAGCAGCTGAGTCCAGTCAGAGAGAAAAACCTTCAATCTAAAGCAGCTCTTAGATATTTCCCTGGCTTGAGAAGCTATGTTTTATTCATAGAAGAATACTAGTCAACATCCTCCAGTTCCCTGGATACAACCATGAGTCTATAAATAGCTGTGCAATGACACAGCAAACCGGTATGGGGACTGCCGGCAGTGGCACAGCAGCCTGGCAGCAGCACTGCCTGATGCCCAGGGCAGGGCTCCCGGGGCTCGGCCAGCCTGGCTCTCTGCTTGCAAACAAACGTGGGACCAGCTCCACCAGCTGGGTCTGGCTCCACCAGCCAGGCCTGGCTCCATCAGCCAGGTCTGGGACCCAGCTCCATCAGCTGTGTCCAGTTCTGCCAGTCAGGTCCAGTTTTGCCAGCCAGGTCTGGCTCCATCAGCCGGGTCCAGTTCTGCCAGCTGGGTCTGGCTCCATCAGCCAGGTCCAGGTCTGGCTCCATCAGCCGGGTCCAGTTCTGCCAGCTGGATCTGGCTCCATCAGCCAGGTCCTGCTCTATGAGCCAAATCCAGCTCCATCAGCCAGGTCCTACTCTACCAGCCGGGTCCAGCTCTGCCAGTCGGGTCCAGCTCTGCCAGTCACATCCAGCTCCATCAGCCAGCCAGGGCTGTGCTGTCAGCTCTGTGGGATCCACATGCCCAGGGTTGCTGTTCCCCCTGGGAGGGTTGCAGAATGCTGAGCCTGTGTCATTCCTACCCTGCCACACTCCTGCCCTGGGGTTCAGGGCCACTCTGCGAGATGAAGTTCATCTCAAGGGTTTTTCCTGCACCCCCAAAACAGGTGTGTGTATGTTCAGGAGAAGAAAGCTTGGAGTAGTGGATAGAATGGGGTGGAATACAGTTGGGAAATGGAAACGTGTGCCTGGCTGCCGGGTGATGTTCTGCCTGATGTACGCTCAGTAATAATTCTCTCTGTAGCTAAAACTGGCTAGATCCTAATTTAATGTAAACTTAGGTGAGTACAGCTATCATAATTTACTCCAGACAGGGATGAAAGCCTGGGAGACTTGCCTGGAGTTTCTCACATGTGCCCCAATCATATTTCAGCGTTGCTTTAGCTGTTCAACAGGCGTAGCTGGCATAACAAATTCATCATGCATCTACATGATTTATATACCTGTGTTGATATATATCCTTGCTCTCCTTATTTTCCAATGCATTTATCATCCTCACATGGTCATTTCTTTCCACTCTGCAGTTCTTACTGGCTTTCATTTTTTTTGGCCGCTTCTGAGAATTTCTCAGGAACTTTATCTGGAACAGAAGGACATTCATACTTGGTCCTCCCATGGTACACAGCGGAGGATTCAGCTGCAGAGCTGTGTAGACCAGTACACGGGAGGTTTTATGAAGCGCTATTAATGTGTTGTTTGGTTTCAGCACAAATACAGAGATAGCTCTGTTTTGTATTTATCCTCCTGGGACTTTTAATGAGCTTTTTCCCCCTGACTTTAATATTTATTGGACCAGAATAACATAAGATTTAGGATTCTCTGGTAATTCCGTTAGCCAGGAGCCAAGCTATAACGCAGAGCTATGCTTCTTTCGGCTCCAGACGTAAACAGCTCTTTAAGATGTGACATGTGCAGGCAGTAAGGAAACGCCACGTGCAGAAAGCCAACCAGGTCCCTGCAGTAGAGCTGTACGGACTCAGCTGCCTCCCCACCAGCCTGGGGGCCCAGCAGATTTGTTTGATGGTGGGGCAAGGGGCGATCGATCGCACGCCGGGTGCCCGGCTGGGATTTGGGAGGGATTCGGGCTGTGCCTTCCCCCCAGCACCCCCAGAGCTGGGGTTCAGGGTGCAGCAAGGATCGGGTCTGTCTTGCCCCTTTCACTGTGGGGACTCTGCCCCCGAAGGGGAAAGCTTTTGTAAAGATCTTGGTGAGGAAGGGGGTGAGGTGCGAGCTCTGCCCGCGCTGCGGGTGGGGTTCCTGCCTCTCCTGTAATCACCGTGATGCACACGGAGTACTAGAAAGTTGTGCAAGTTATTTTTAAATTGTGGAGGAAGTTATGTAAGGTGGATCATGTAAAGGTTTATTTTATTTTTAATGACTGTACTTAAAAATTCATGCAGAAGCATAGAGGGACCTTTAATTACTAAATTTAAACCTTCAGGTGACACTTAAGTAAAGGAAAAAAAGTCCTTTTTCATTTATTTTATTTTTATGTCCTCCTGTTCTTTGCAAAGCCAACGTAGGAGCAGGCTGCGAGGTTGTCCTGAGATAAGATAGAGATTCAGCTTGGGCACGAACTGCAAAAGCACAGCCCTATTTCACAATATCTTACACTTCACTGATAATGTGAGCATCCTTCATTCTCCATTGCAGGAACTACTTCCAACAAGACCACTTTAATTTCCTTGGGGAGTGCACCATATTGCTGTCTGCAGCTTTCTCTGTCTAGCTCTTGAAGGAGGTGCTGGTGCTCTCTTCAGCAGCTTACCGGGAGAGGGATAAGCTGCAGACCAGAGTACAGCAAAGCTGGAGTTTACACCAGTCTGAGCAGCATCCTGGCTTCAAGATGCGCTTTGCTTAAGGCAGTGGGATTTGAACACCTGCCGAAATGAAATACGTGCTTAAGTGCTTTGTTGATCCAGCGTGGAGTGCTGAACTGGCGCGTCGTTCTCGTGAGCAGAGCAATTGGAGCTTTTTAGAGATAACGTGTTCCACTCGAAAAGAACAGTTCTCCTTCCTCCCCAGAAGAGAATTTAGGGCAAATGGAGAGGCACACCTGAAAGTGTTACCTGGGTTTAGTTTAGTGGGATGGTCTGACTTAGGGTTTGGATCAGAATTGGAAATGAAAAGAAAAATAATGTTTTCTTAGGGGAAGCTTTTAGGAAATTTCATAAGCTTGGAGCCACTAAGATGTTCAGAGATTTGGTGGAGTTCTTAACATCAACCACAACTCCTAGAGATGAAAGTTCACAGCCTATAGCCTCAAATCAGCAAAGAGTTTCTATTCAGTGTGGAATTTTAAACCAGTCTGAACTCATCTCTGTGCTTCAAATTAGCCGTAAATTTGAGGCCTGGCTAAATAGGAGTGGATTATGTAAAAAATGTTAATGTATTGTAGGATCTTGAGGCATACCCATTTTTCTGCATGCCCTCCAGAGACAAAATTCTAAATCTTTTAATGAGGATCTGCTTTAATTCTTCTGACCATTTTGAAATGTTTAGGCGGAAACATGTTTCTTTTCTTCCATGCCAAAGATGACACCAGAGGAACACATATTTATACAGAAATAAACACATCATCAGCTCGGCTTTTGTGTTTGCTCTCTAATGCTGTAAAGCATCTTTGAGAATCCACAAAGCACAAAGCAAGTTCTTTGTATTCCGCTAGCCTATTGTTTGTCTTATTGACTGGTGAAGAGGAGAGAAAGAAAAAGTGCATTTTAATTAACCATGAGAACTTCATCGGTACTGGAGGTCAAGCTTCAGCTTGGCTGGATTTTGCTTGCAGAGTGAATCCACTCTGGGGAATGGGTCTGTCCTTTAGGGATGGGTTTGGGACATCTTCCCGCTTTACTCTGCTGGAAGGCAGGTATAGCCTGGCCAGCAACACCCTGGATCTCCTTTTCTTTTGCCTTTATCACGTGCGCAGAGGTAATTCCTTGACCATTGTGTGCCTCTGGTTTTTTTTACCTGCAAAGGGCAGGTAACAGCACTGGCTTCCCTAGCAGAGCTGTTTGAATTCAGGGGATGACAGGCGAGGATAAACTGTTCTTTCAGGAAGAAGCAGCCTAAATACACCCAAGAATATTAGTTTCTCCTTTCTCCAGCTTGTGCCTTTGTTTTGTTCAAGTGACAGCCCTGAAGGGGGCACAGAGATTTTACAAGTCTTTGAGCTTGTATTGCCTAAAGGGAACAAAAAGAGATTCTCCCATCTAGTTTTATTGAATATAACCAATCAGGCACAATTGATTGCTCTAAAGTAATCCCAAACCTCACGCTTCCCTGAATGGGAGGCTTCAGACACGATAATTGAAGTAATTCAAATTCTACGTAAGAAACAACCTTATTGTCTCCTGCTGTGGATGCCTTTGTAATTATGAAGATGGAATTGGTTATCTTTCTGCCAGTGGACTCTAATGAAAGAGGCGTTTGGCTGGATAGTTAAATGGGCCAAGAACCGGCTTTCAACCCTCGCAACACGAGTCAGATAAATTCCTGCACTGGCAACAGAAAGTATTTGATTAGAGGCATGCAAAGGCTTTTGTGGGGTTTGCTGAAGGCAGTCGAGAGCCCCAGCAGCACCGGTGGGTTTCCCATCTACCTGCCTAATGAGTGACAGTGAAAGGATTTGGAAGGGATCCCATCGCAGGTTTTTACCCTTTTTTCTTGAGGTTGGTATTGTCAGGTCTTCCATCCTTCCTGCTTTGCCTCTCCGGTTACCAGTGGCACTGAGCAATTTGAATTCCCTTCTAAGCCGGGGAAGCAGCCCTGAGTCGCTGCCATTCCCAGCGGCTGAGACAGCTCAGCTGTTGCTCTAACAGGAGATCTGCTCGCTGTGGATCTCCTCGTACGCTGTGCTTCTGCACAGCTCGGGTAACCCCCGAGTCTCTGCTCCCCGAGCTTGGAGCCTCAGGGAAAAATGCAGCATCTCCTGTGCTCTGGGAAGAGAACGGAGCCAGTTTTCCCCATCAGCTGGTGGAGCTGGCAGAGCACAGGGGCTGCTTTTCCCAGTGCTGCGCCCAGCATCCCCCACCTCCTCTCGGTCTGCACCACCACGCCCCAAGGAATCCCCAGGATTTAAGCGGAGGAAGAAGAAAATTGGGAGCACGTGGCCTGGCACGCGGATGCCGAGCAGGGCAGGGGCCGGCGAGGCTGCGGGGCGAGCGGCTTCGCGCTCGCGATCCGCGGAGCGCTGGTGCCTGACGGATCTCTGCATAACCGGTGATGTGCTGATGGCTCGGGTCGACGGGAGCTCTGACACGGTCTGCCAACCGGGGATCGGGTCATCGCTCCCCAACGCGCAACGGGGCCTTTCAGTTACCCCAAATCTTCCTCAAGTTCGCGTCGAACGCAAGTTACGGAAAGCCTCGGGAAATGTTTGCAGCCCTTATGTTTGCCCTGTTGAAACCGCGTGGAAACTGCGAGATGAGTCCAAATGTGTCTAGTCTGACACGTCTTACAGAATGATGAAGCTGAAGTATAAAGAAACCCGGTTTCTCCCTCCTCTTTTTGCATAAAGTGCTCATTGTTAATTTAGTTCTGAAAGGTGCTTGATGGATGGTACCAGGTACGTTTCTCCATTACTCTTCCTTGATATACAATTTAAGGGAGCCGAGGGAAAAAAAAAAATAAGGAGGCTGAGGAAATTCAAGTCAGAAATCATTTAGGCAGCAATTCCAGCATCCATTAAAAATAACCCATTAAATATTGTCCTCTGCTAAATTTAGAAAATGCTCAGGTGTGTCTGCTCTTGTGCTGCACAGAAAGTTTTAACACAGATTTAATCATAGCGAGTGTTAGGGGAAAGAGCTAATTAGATCGACAAATTTAGAAGGTGGTAGTATATTATATGGGAAGAAATGGGTGATTAGATATTATTCACTGTAAAAGTGACTGGCCCTGGGGAATGTCTTTAAGGATGTTATATGACATAATCCTAGTTTAAAAATTGAGAAAGTAGAAGTTCACATCATCCTCGAAATTCTTCTTTCCAAAGAATTTTTTTTTCCCCGCGGTAGTTTCTAGCATTTTTTGGCAGCTGGAGTCAGGTACTGGGCTAGAAGAGCAATGGTCCTGCTGGTGATTCAGCCAGTCAGGCAGTGAGTCTGTCCCTCTGTCAGTCTGTCCCTCTGTCAGTCTGTCCCTCTGCCCCTCGCTTAGCCCAGGATGGAGAGAACTCTGCTCCGTTCACCCCTGCGCTTGCAGCTCATGGGGCAGTGCTGGGTGATACCTCCCTGCAGGTTGCTCTGATGCTTTGCCATCATGGATTTGTGTGATTTTTGCAAATAACGGCCTTTGTTCGTCCCCATAAATTGTATTTTTACAGTGTTCATAGAATTGTTGGTTAGCCCTATACAAATGGATTCCTTCGCAGCAGTCTTTGGTATTACAGTTCCCCTATGAAGGCAGATTTGGAAGAGAAAATGGGGTTATTTTCTTTAAATAAATAAAATAGTCTATTTCTTAACGTGATACAGTGAGGGAAGTTTCGGTATTAATGACTTTGCTGAGCTTTAATCACCACAGAAGGTAAATGTAGCACGTTGGGAGCAAAAGCCAGCGGAAGGCAGGAGGGGGCTGCGTTTGTGTCGCAGCCCATCGTACCGCTGTGTTTTCCAGCTCTGCCCACAGCAGGGTGTGGGTTCTCTGGGTAAGTGACCCCACCACAGATGGATCTGTGGCCTGTCCCCCGTGGTGCCCTCGGAGCCACCGTCCCCATGGGTCCTTCTGCCCCAGACTGCCCAGGCCAGGACGTCCCTCTCCCTCCTTGCTCCATTTCACCAGTGAAAGAAGCTGCCTTTAGGAACTTCTTCCATCTCCTGAGGTCATTGTTCAAAGAGAGGTATAAAATGTGTCAGGATATCTGCTTACTCTACAGAGCCGGTACAGAAGTGATTGATAGAATGTGTCATTGCTAAATTGGCCAAATAAAAAATGATTCATTTAAGTTCACTTACGCTTGTCCTTCCATTATCCAGCACCGTTATTATTGCAGGTACAAAACCGGGTATTTACAGAAAGCGTTTTGACTCTACTTCCAAACAAAGGGAAAGATTAGTTTAGTTAGAAGTCCTAGGACTGGTTTAAAAATGGCAATGACAGTAGAAGCACGTGGCTGTACGTTAGTGACTTTGCTGCCTCGGTCCCTGGGTACAGTGCTGCGTACGACAGAGCAGGGCCACTTAAGGCTGGTGGGATGCTTTACACCACGTGCGTTAACTATATCAGGAAAATAAATCAGCAGCTTGTTTTGTCCTAAAGCACGCATTATTTTTCCTCTCTTCTAAAGCAAATTTCTGTTTCATCCTTCTGAAGGGGTTCATTTAATAGCGTGTGAAATGAAATGTCAACAAGAATTAGAACAAATGGCATTGCAATCCCCGAGAGAGCACAAGTTTCTGCTGGGAAATATTTCCAGCCAGCCCGCTGCGGGGAGCGGAGGGGAGAGGCCTCAGGTGCCGCTGGCTGCTCTGCCCAGTGGTGCCAGAGCCCCGGCCCTGCCTGGAGCCCCGCTTTAGGGAGGGTCGCAGGATGAGAGCTTCAAAACTATCCCGGAGAGCTGGGCTCTTCAGGAAGCTTCGAGAACCTCAGCCTTAAAACCTGGAACTAAAGCCTGCTCCTGTGCACAGGGCATGGACGGGATCTGCATTTTCCCCCAGCCCATCCTCCTGTGGCGAAGCAGAGGGGTTCGTGTGGGCTCCCCAGAGCGGAGGGGTTCGTGTGGGCTCCCCAGAGCCGAGGGGTTCATGCAGGCTCCCCAGAGCAGAGGGTCCCGCGGCCCAGCTACTCCCGCAGTCCCGTCCCTGGCTGTGCCCACGGTTCCCCTCCCGGAGCGGGGCTCCCGCAGCTGCGCTCGGCCCTGGCACGCAACCGCTCGACTGCGGCCTCGGGGCTCTGCTGAGGGCTCGCAAAGGGGAAGGCACAAGAAGTAGGAAGATGGCCTAGGAAGAAAGCCAAATTCTGATCCTAAAGCTGGGGTTGAGAAGCCCAAGCCCAGCAAAAAAGAGAGAGGAGATTGGGCTTTGAGTCTGCGATTATTCAAGAGGTAACGGTCTCAAGATGAAACACAGGAAGTTCCACCTCAACATGAGGAGAAAATTCTTGACTGTGAGAGTGCCAGAGCCTGGCCCAGGCTGCCCAGAGAGGTTGTGGAGTCTCC
>WTSP01003375.1:43487-57734 GCA_025331215.1 Actenoides lindsayi
CCTGGGTGACCCTGCTCTGGCAGGGGGGTTGGACTTGATCTCCAGAGGTCCCTTCCAACCCCCACCATTCTATGATTCAGTTCTATGATTAGCAGTTCCTCTAGGCTGTACAGTCCTGCCAAGGCAGTGCGAGTGTGAGAGGACATCTCTGCGGTCCATGGGGGGATCCTGTCTGGTTTGTGCTCTCCCTTCTCTCTCTGAGGACAGTCCTTGTCTTTCAAAACCTGAGATCATCTTTTATGGCCTCATCCTGCGAGTTCTGTGTGTTGCAGGCAGAGACAGGTGAGCTCCAGCCACGGCCATGGCTGTGCTGAGTGTCCCACAGGATCAGGCCCTTGGGTGCTGTGCGCAGATGCTGATGCAGGAGGACTGCTCACGTGCAGCCGGGGCCATAAACAAAGTTACTGCCCTTGGGATTATTACTTTTATTACCTGCAAAATCTGTTGTTTATGGGAAGTTCAGAAATGGCATAAACCATAAATGTGAGGTGTGCGAAGAAATCCTGACAAAATTCTTCACTAGGCTCATTATTATGGAAATAAATTTAAAATGTGACTTTTCAGAGCTGCTGGAAGCCGTCGCTTTCTAGAGCTGCTCCGTGCCTCTCTGAGGAGTGAATGCCAGTATCTGCCATGTGCAGGGAATGCTTTTCTGTTTTGCTTGTTTTGAAAGTAATTCCAGAGAAACAAAGGCCGCGGGATAATCGGGAGGTCTCTGTTGTGCTGGATGAGCCCCTCAGCTCCCGCAGCCTGGCACGCTCAGGTGCTCTCTTCTGCTTGTGGCCCATTTGCATTCTGTACAGAGGTTTGCAGACCTATTACTGTGATGTTGCTCTCTGCACAAAGCCTAATTAATGAAAGGTTGGGATGCAATTAAAAATCGTAAAGTGTCCTTTATTTCTAAGTGAAGTTTATACTGCAGCGTGAGTTCCTGGAGCACACTACAAAATCGGTTCCAAAGCCTAAGATACCTACTGTTTGTTTGTGTGTTGGTTTTGACCCCTGTAGAAATTTGTGGGTTTCTTTAGCAGGACAGAAACCACACACCAGTCTCAGTTGGCCATTTATAGCCCCATAATGGATTTCTGCCTCCGTTTCTCAAAGGGTCTTGAATGTTGGGGTACGAACAGAACCGTGATGCAGGGAGAAATGCCAGTATCAAAACTACCCGCCTTGTCTGCAGGATTTTCTTCTGGGGTGACATTACAGTGATTAGCAAGAAAGCTACGGGTGAAAAAGAGTCAGATTGACTCTCTGAAGAAACCCCAGAAATCTCAGTGCCACCTTTTGCCTGTCTGCAGGAGGTGACCCGTTCCAGTCACCTTCTGTGGAGTCAGGGTCTCTAAAGATGATCCCAGCTGCCTCCAGTTTGCTGTGCTGTCCCTCTTGGGGTACAAGTGATGGTCTGAGGGACTGCAGAGGTTTCCCAGCTCCACGGAGGACGATGGGCTGTTCTGCCCCAAAATGAGACCTGGGAATTTTTTATTGTATGGTTTGTAAAGGAAAAGTTCAGTCGTTTACTGACTTGGATTTTACATCTGTAAACTGGAGATGTTTGTTTAGGAAGGTAGTGAACTTTAGAAGCTATTTGTAGCATATTCTGAGTTTGGTGAAGCTGCAGAAATGTCATGAAAACTGACTACTCTTCAGGTTTTTATTTCTTTTTGTTATCAGTCCAGTGGCCACATGGGGAGGTTTCTTTGGTGCAGTAACAAACCTGTTGCTGTTACATTTGGTGTAAGAGTCAGTAGAGTGTGCAACAGAGCTCCAGTCGCCTGAGCACACTTAGCAGAGCTGCAAATGGCACGTATGTGTCTAACATCTGTAATTAAACTGATTGACCTTTCCATGTACAGGCTGGAGGGGAGAAAAGAAAAGTACTAGAGAAGATGGATTGAGAAGTGAATGAGATGCCAAAGTAAATCTCATTTACCCGTCCCATGTGTCAATAGTGAGCTGGGAGAACATTAGTCTCTGAAATCATCTCACGTCACCGAAATCTTCTCAGACACCAGCTGTTTGCTGCGCAGAGCTGTCACGGGGTTACAGGCTCGGCAGCACTGCAACTGCTGTAGCAGTTGAGTTGTGAGGCAGCTTCTCACTTGGGTCACCTACCAGGGCTGCAGCACAGACACCTCCCCTCTTTCTGAAACAGCCCCTGAGCAGCGGCACAAAGTCACTGCTTGGTAAGGGAGAGGAAAGCAGAATGTGTGTGAAAGCAGAAAGTGTGTGACTCAGAAGGAAGAGAAAAAAAAAAGACATTTGGGAGGATGTGTGTTATGGGAAAAAGCAGCAGGAGAGGCAGCAGAAAGAACTGGCCCTTAGCAGCTCTTTTCTTCACTACGTCCCATAAGAAAGAGCCTTTTAGGCTTAGTAATTCACCCCCCTGAGCCTGCAGTGGCACGAACAAAATGGGGCAGAAGAGAACTGGTTCTGAACTGTGCTCCCCCTGCCCTCCCTGCGAGGCAGCCCCCACCTCTGTGCTAAGGGTGGGATGGAGAGGACTGAGCATGAGACTTGCTCTCCCTTTAGAAAGATGCTCTTGGGAAGGAAATAAGCGATTTACATTTAACCACTTATGCTCTTGCTGTGTTCTCTGTCTCCATGTCTGTGGGAAAGCTGGGGACTGGGGCCTGGCAGGTTTTGCTGTGCGGATCCATACCCAGGGCCGTGTGTCCTGCCCTGGGCTCACTCGCTGTCCCACCCCATCCGGGGACTGACCACAGGCCACAGGCAGACCTGGCCGTGGGACCACGGCCCTCAGCTCCACTAACGTAATACCTTGTCTGAAAGACAACCCTGAGTAGTGCTTAGTTTTTAAATAGATCATTCCTGACAAAGCCCATTATTCACAGTGGGCATAAAGCCAATACCCCTCCGGTTCACCGAGCGCTCCCTGCAACGCTGCTGTCAGGAGAGTGAGCACGGGGGCACGTGCTGAAGAGGAGGAGAACGTGTATTGACAGCCACAGACAATCTCTTCATCAACCTAATCTCTGACATTTTAGATTTCCCTTCCTACCGCTCCTTGTGATGCTTGACATGTTCCACGTGTATAATTAGACCAGGATTCAGATTGCTCTGTTGCTCAGCGGCCCGTACGCAGACTAGGAAGGTCTTGTCTGGTGTCTCCACAAGGATGTGAGTTCCTCCTGCATGCTGCCCAGTCACAGATCACCTTTAACTGAGTGTCGGAATGTGAAAAGTTTTGACGTGACGCTAAAAAAAATTGTGATCATTTTATTGTAAAGTCCACACATGTGATACTTTTGAGAAACGAATGAGGGGCAAAATATGCCTGGGTGCTGTTGTATCTGTGGCTGCGGGTGCTCATCCCCTCCTGCAGCTCTTCTTCAGCCACTGACCTATCTCACAGCACGTCCTGAACTCCTCCGGAACTGTGTAAGAGTTTGGACACCGAGAAAGGAGAACAGTCTGGGAACGATGGACTTTGCTGGGCAGAGGAGAAACCCCTGTGTCTGCCGTATCTTTCCTCAGGGCTGCCTTTTCTTCAGTGGGTTTTGCTTTCTACTGCTCAGCACTGGGTTGGGTTTTTTTTGCAAGAGGGATATTATTTTCTACTATATTTGAATGGTAACATTTAAAAATCACTTTGCATCAATGCCCAATCATTCAGGCCTTCAGTCTTTTTAGTTTATGGTTGTGTTTTATCATATACAGTGATGTGATTGCTTTTCACATCTTACACGTAATCCTCAGGAATCTTTTTCATACCCACTCAATCTGCTTTACTTCCAGCTGGATGCCTGTAGGGTTATGGCTGAGGATGTGCTCACTCGCTTCATGGGACTACAAAATTGCATCTGGCAGATTTTAAGGTAAATTCTGAGCCCACTGTATGTGCCGTGCCCTGGCCTGTGACTTCTGCTCCCTTCCTTTCTTTTATTCACCACGTCTCCATCAAAAGGTCACACAATGTACCCGTTATTCCCGTGTTATGGAAGTGTTCGTGGGCTCCAAGTATTGCATTGTGGGTCCTGCACATAACTGCCTGAAGCAGACAGTCATCGTGTGGTATTCTGTCAACCAGTGACAGAGCTGTGCGAGGGGAAAATACGCAATGAATAACGATTAAGCAGAGTGATTGTTTTTAAATTCCGAGGCTGGACTCTGCCCGCTGACTAAGTAGATGATTTGTGGCATTTGTTGTTATTCCCTCTGACTCCCGGCCCAGGCACGCTGTCAGCTGAGAGCTGGTGTGCTCTGGAGATGCTCAAGCATCTTACAGGAAAAATCTGTCCAAGCAATTAGAGATTTGGGGTTTTTTTCTCCTGTGCTTACAGGTGGCTTGAGCAGAGCTGCACAAATGCTCTTCAGAGTTCCTATTAATCCCTGTTTTTAAATGACTGTTCCCTCCTCTCCCGTGGTTGGAAACACCTCGCCGTGTGCGTGTAAACAATCGGGTTTGCAGCCCAGGGGCAGACAGATGCTCTGCTTTGTGAAAGATCACTCTAGATCCGAGAAACTCTTCTGAAATGGATGAAAATGCAATTAAACCCACTTAAATTCACCACTGGGTATTTGGAGATGTGGTCGCTCTTGTTTAAGTGATTTTTCTCTGTGGACAAGATCGCCTGACAAGCCTGGAACTGCTGAGTGCCTGGGTCTGGTGTCAGTGGGGTTTGGTGCTTCTCTCTGCAGTCGAGCAGTGATAAAAGATGGTTAAAGACCTGCGTGTTTACGTGAGATCCAGTTTGGGTTTATTGCTTCTGCAGCTACTGACTAGGAGCAAAGTTAGTCTTTGGCCACAAGATATAATACTACAACTATTACAGCTATTTTTATCCTATTGATTTAACTGGGTCTTCAACAGAGTGGGACAGAAAATGGCATTTAGAAGATAAACGCAAATAAAGATCTAGAGGATGCATTGCATCTGAGATGGCCAACTGCCTCCTGGGGTTCTGTGTTGTTAGGCTCAGTATTTGGGCTATGTTTTGTAGGCCAGGTTTTGCTAAAAGTCTGATTTTACCATAGAACAACATACGCAAGAGTACTTTAAATATATAATAAAAACTCAAAACCTTACATTGTATCATAACTTAAATGGGCTGATTTTGCAGCTATTTAACATTTGACATGCTGTGTGGCAGAGAGTGTATCTATTATTATTAGTAAGTTGCTGGGTAAAATGTTGAAGAATGCCCAACTACCAGAGGCACCGACGTCCCACTTTCCAGTTCCGAGTGCTGCGTGGTGTGCAGCTGAACTGGATTTGCTTCTGGCAAAATGTATAGCCATAATCTACTCAAACTGCTGAGTTATAGGTGAGGTTTATTATGGGGATGGGCCAGTGCAAGCGACAGAAATCCTGGCAGGCACTTGGCATGTGGGGCAGGTCTGGAGGGGCCAGAACCGCGTCGTTAGTGCATCAGCACCAGCAGGATCGGCCCATCCACGGGCTGAGCCGGGTGACAGCGTCTTGGCAGAGCCTGGTGAGCTGTGTGTGTGTTGCTGCACATGCATGCATACGTTTCTTGGCTAGATGATTCTGCAGATTTGTTATTTATAGTATTTTAGTACTAAATAATAAATCAGCGTCTGGGAAAGAAACAACTTCTGTTTGCATTTTGCGAAATCATTTTCCATCTTCCCCTATGAAGCAGGAAAACACAGACCTGTGCAACATCTTTTATTCTATCATCTAAAATTCTGTGTGATTTTTTTCTTTTTTTTTTTTTTTTCACCATTCTCTCCTTTTATCTGTGAGAGGAGATCGAGTTCTTTGATATTTTATTTAGATGGCATTGCACTTTTGGAAATGAGCCATTTGAGCTGATTACTGATATATTTATTGTGTGACCACTGCCGGGTCACCTTCTCTCTCTGGACCTCTGGCTTTTAATCCATGCAGTGGAGACAGTGCCTGTCCTGCAGCAGAATTGTAAATGGGGTGATTAAGTGTGAGATGAGAGGGAGCTTGGATTGTGCGTGTTTACCCCATTAAATTCCATAGAGCTGGGGATTCAGTGTATCAGAGTTTTTCCCATATATAAAGTTAATTGCCCAGAAGCTGGAAACTGCTCTCAAATGTCCAGAAAAACAGAGCACAGTGAGGGAGACTTTGGATCTTTGTCATTTCACAGCCAGAGGTGGGATCTAAGCCTCACTCGACTTTGAGAATCCTGGCACGGAGACTCAATTAGTTGACAAATAGTCACCAGGTCCTTCCCAACTGCCTGCTGAAGGTTGCTATGGGAAGCACAAAGTCATGACAATTTTGTCTTGCTCACATGAAGCTTTTTGTTCTGACTCACAGTGAGAGCTTGCACAGAAGCAAAGGTGCTGTTGTACTTAACATTTATAGCTTTCCCTGGTGATAGGATTGGATGAGGGATGTGGTCGCAGCTGTCTAAAAACCCCTTCACCCTGTCCCTTGGCCATTATATCTGGCCTTCAGAAGCCCATTATGCTAAGCTACAGTGGCAGCTCACGAGGGAGAATTGCTGGACACAAGACATCCTACTTCACAACATGTCTTATGTATCCTGTATCAAACATGATGTCGACCTTTAGAGAAAGAGGTGGATCTTTCCGTGCCACCCCACAATGAGGTTGAGAACAAGCGAAGAGTGATAAAAATGGGACACGTCAAGGTAAAGGGAACTGCATTAGCTGTGCTTATTTCCTACAAATTCCACAAATCCTTGTCTGGCTTGCTTTTCGTGAGCAGTAGTTTTTGTCTTAAGTAGTTCATGTTGGAGATAAAGCATTCAACATGCACAAACATTCAGAGAAACGCCCTTTGGTTTGTGATGATTTAATGGGTGGATTTAATTTATTGTATAGGCAAGTGCTATAGGTGGTAGATGCGCTGTCTGCCCACTCTGGTTTGATGTTGCCAGGGAAGCCGTTACTAATGGCACACAATTTCTATCCAACAGTTCTCTTAAGTGCCTTAACTGTAGTGCCTCCAACACTGCGAGCTGGAAATCTCTGCTCATCATGGGCTGTTGAAGGAGAGCACTGGTAAACATGAAAGATGCGATGAGCTCTGTGGAGGACCTGGCACCAGAAGGCATCTCTTGCTATAATGATTTCCCTGTAAAAGCAGCATACAACATATTTCCCAAATTACACCCGGACCTATTCAAATCCACAGAGCCCAGTTTAGCTGCCAGTGACACTCGTTTTTCACTGGTGTGACTCACTGACTGTAATGAAGTTACTCCCGCTACATGTTGTGATCAGTGGGCAGAAGCATTAAAAATTCTTTACGTAGATGAAATTGCAAGGGACTGTCCAAGCTGTCACTAAAGCAGACCTGGAAGGATGCTCGGAGCCCCAGCCTCTCCCAAGTTGCGGGTTTTATGTCCTGCAGCCCCCAAATGAACCCCCCTGGTCCCGACTAACGAGGCAGCTACAAACGCCTCCTTTGTTTCTGACAAAAAAATGAATCGTGAAAGCTGCTGAAATTCATTTTCAGTTCACAGTACATTTGGTGCCAGACTTTCATGCTGCAATCACGTGACGCTCCCCTGACATGTACAAGGAGCTGTGCGTGTGTTTGTTTACCCTGCGATGTGCACTTGAAGGCATGCACAGGCTTCAACAGAGATACTTTTAAAGACTGAACACCTGTTTTCAACTAAAAATCTTTATCTCCCACCAAATTAGCAGTTATTTTTTACTGCAAAGTCCAGACATTTTCCTTTCCTTTTCCTCTTCAAACATTTTTTAGCTCTGCTCAGGCGGTAACAGACAAAGGATGGACAGTGGCAGTGTCTGGGAGTGGCACAAAGTGTGTAGGAGGGGAATAGTTTAAACAATACTTCAGGAACTGCTGAAAATCTAAGCAAAGAATGGTAAAAATAAATGCAAGTGTTACTACGTAGAAGATAAAATTTAGATTTAACGACTTTTCTTTTGACATCTGAGGATCTACTCTCCTTTTCTAAAATCTCATTTTCTCCTTTCACTTCCAAGCCAACAGAATGGAAAACTCTGCTAGACAGCATATGGGTACATGATGGATCATTCCTTACAGGCTAGGATCTTTCAGACTCCTCCTTTCTGGGTAATAAATCATTCACAAGATGTTGTGGATGTGAGATTTCCTTTGGGCCATTTGGCAAGACCTCTAAATTGGCATCTGATCTGACAGATCTTCCCAGGCCACCAAAGCAAGACTGGGGATTCAGATGGAGATCCACAGAGATGAGCCATTTCAGGAGTATTTGTTCATAGAACCACAGAATAATTTTGGTTGGAAAGGACCTCTGGAGGATACCTAGTCCAGCTCTCTGGTGTCTTCTGTGGAGGGTAGGACAGTGTTAAAGCTGAAGGAAAGTTATTAGGATGTGTGTTTACAAGTCATGTTGATGCGTACCCTTGTCTGTATCAGAATTGATGAAGAAAGGTCTAAACTGGACAAGGAGCCTCTACCATTTGTCGCTTTTCTGATCCATCCTGACCCCTACCCCTTCAGGACAGAATCTGACAATGACTGTGACTTTGCTCTTGAGCTACAGATAAGTCTTCTGTGTGTAAACTGGTGAAGCTGTTTACCTATGTGGTTTATCTCTGGCTTTCCCTAGGCTGGAAATCAAGCTTGTTCAATAGAGCTCATTAGGTAATGAGCTTATTCACTAAGCTCATTAGTGGTGGAATTCATCCTGCTCAGCCCTCTGCAGCCCAAAATCTTGTGTCCCTTCAGCCCAGCGTACCACTTGTTTTGACCCTTAGCGGGAGAGGTGACTTCTACCTAATTTCATCTGGTTTGTGTATTTTCATTCAACAACTGCCTCGCTGAATGAATGTTTCTATTATTTAATCTGACCTGCTCTTCCTCCGGAGCAGGAAAATATCTACAAGGGCTGAAGTCTTTTGCATCGAGCGTGCCAAGGCTGGAGTGCCATGCCAGCTCATTTCATGAACCGAAGCAGAGTGTCTGACTCAGTAGGACTCATCCTGTTACATGACGGATGCTCCCTGGATTGCTGAGCAGACGGTTAGGCAGATGTAAGTAGGCAGGAAAACGAAAGAGGCACCAAGTAGAAGTTGTGATTGCCTCCTGTGAGCTGACCGCGTGTGCCCATCTGTACACAAGCGCGCGGTCCTGCAGGAAGTTCTAAGGCACACACACACACACGGCATTTCATCTTTAGAAACAGGGATTTCAGGGTTTGGTTAATTTTGCAGAGATGGGAGAGGGAGCCTGAGAAAAAGGGTATCTCCCAGGTACAAAGCGGGGTGGGAGATGGGGTTTTAAATCTTCCTGTACCGACAGCACCACCGCAATGCGTGACAGGGAAGGATGTGTGTTGGCAACAATGCTTCATTGATTCATCCTTGAAGTGGGAAACTTGAAGTCCTGTTTCTACTTATTTCAGACACTGATTACCAGAAAAAGGTTCTCATGCTGTGGAGTAACGGAGGTGTCAGAGTCTGTTCAATCGACAACAGCCTGCTCCTATCTTCCCTCTAAAGAGGCAGAAAGAAGCAATTGGAGCTTTTCTCAGTTTAATATTGATGACAAAAGGCCAAGAAACTCTGTAAACCTCGGAAGACACTAAAACAGGTTTCTAATTGAGAATGAATTCTGAAATCAATTGCAGGGAGAAAATAAGTTTCTCCCTGCGTTAGCAGGTAGTGTGGCTCAGCAGGAGCTGAGCCAGCACAGAGGACCAAGCATCCTGACCGTACACATCTCGGGGAGGATTGATTTCAGACTAGTCCTAGCCTGGTCTGTGGACTGAATGCCCATTAGCAGGAAGAGCACTTCAGGTGCATTTCTGGAGGGCATCTTCCAGTTGTATTTCATCCAGAGGGAATGCACTTTGCTGCCCCAGAACCTCTCTGCACTGGGAGCTGAACTGCAGCAGGGACAGGATGGGTGAGGTTGCTTTCAAAGAGCGTTCCTAATCCAAACTGAGACATGGCAGTAGATGGACTCTGGGAGAAAGCAGCTCAGAGCAGCTTTCTCTTCGTTTAGGTTTCCTTTTGAAGATAGCTTCCTTCTGCCAAGCATTAGGTTGCAAGAATAGCTGGATGGCATTATCCTTTTCAATTGAAAAAGAGAGGGCTATTTTTGTTCTTACCGTAGTGCCTGTAATTAATATTTAAGGAGGATGGCTCCTTGTGCTCGGGGTCATACAAATATAGAGAAAAGCATGTGCTGTTGATGAGCTGTCATCTCCAATTTACACCCCAAAAGTGCACATAGAGCAACAGACGTGGAACTGAGGATCGTGGCAACTGGCTGAGAAAATAGGCAGAATTAAATAACAGCAAGAAGTGTTTTCCTTAGTACAGAGAAGAAAAAACAGGGTCTGTCTGGTTGTGGGGTGAAATCTTGTTATCAAGGCTGTGCATTTAAATGTGAAAGGCTGAAAGTGACTCAAGGTTTTATCATCTGACATCTTCACATCTGATGTGAAACCCTGTATCTACAGGCAAGAGGAGAAAAACAGCACTTCGTGCCTCTCATATGGCAGTGGGGAGTCACATGCACAGAAAGAATAAAGCAGTAAGTTCGTGAAAAAATAATCACCCGTAATAAAAAGCTGAGGGTACTTCACAGTGCTGAGGATGTGTTGCTTGATTAACGGGAGCTGCTAAAAGTGAACCCAGCAGCTTTTGCTCCTGCCTGCTGCAGGGCAGGTCGGGTGAGGTTCTGGGTGCCAGGGGGGGTTGTTTCTGTCCAGCAAACCCCTGCGTGGTGTGTGTTCAATAACAGCGGCCGCTTCCTTCCATACGTGAGGCTGACTCCTTGAATTATTTGACCTTGTTATCAGGAGACTCCACAGCACAGTTGCACTGAGACCTCCGCAGCTCTGTTTGAGCTCAGGTTTCGGGAGCCCGTAGCCTGGTTCCACAGGACTACTCTCTTCAGAAGCAAACAATCCTTCTCCAGGGTTTTCTGGGGATGTACATCAGCCAAATTTCGCAGAGTCCTGAAGGCAGAGAGCTAAAGCTGATGGGTGTTTTAATTTTGCCGCAGATGGCAGGCCAAGATTGAAGCAGCAGGTTTCCCCAGGCGATCCGCTCAATGGCTCGCCCCAGCCCGAGCGGTGGAAGAGCCTGCTCGGAAAATGACTTTGAGTGGCTGCCCATTTTGGTTTTGTTGTTGTCGCAGATGCTTTTGTAGGTGAGAGATAATTCGTAGGCAGAGTGCTGCTCTCCGTCAGGAGAAGGGACAGCGGTGACAATGCCGTCGCAGCGCTCGGCCCCAGACCCAAACCCCTCACGGCCCCGTGTGGGAAGTAAGGAGAAGTCCACAGTGTCGAGCCAGAACAAAAGAGGGGAATCGCAAAAGAATGAGGGAAAGAAAGAGCCAGATGCTCCAGCGTCATTTCCAAGGCTGCAAACCCGAACGAAAAGCCAGTAAAGACTTGCACCTTTTAAAGGAGTAATGGATTGTTTCCTCCTCTGGCAGGCAGTGATTTGACTTGCCACATGCCTCCTAGTAATTTCCCAGCAGGTTTTAATGTTGGAACAATGGCATTCTGTTAGATATTGATTTTAAAATAACTCTTCCACACTTACGTGTAACTTTAAGAGGTGAATTACAGCCCTTGAATGTGCTCTAATGTAGCAGTGGTAAATAGTTAAATAGGCACAATCTGTTTCTGCAGGCGTTGCCTGTCCAGGAGAAGGCAGAGCTCAGCTGAACCCTGCCTGTCTTCCTGGTCCGCAGGGAAAACATCCAGCAGTCTGCCTGCGCCCAAGGAAAATACTAATCAATTCACCGTGGATGTGGTGGAATCTGACAGAAAAGGATAAATTCTGTGCTGGATGTTGAAGCAGCGAGAGTGGGAGGGCAAGGGATAAATGGCTCTGCGAATCCCGGGCTATCGCTGCGGCTGCCAGCAGCTTTCGGGGAGCCCGGAGAGGCGGCCGGGGCTGCCCCCTGGGCTCACTGACTGCCAGGGTCTGGCACAAAAGCACACGGCCAGAGCTCTGCCTGGAGCAGTGCAAAAACCTGCTGCTGGGCTCGGGTATCGACGTTGCTGGGGCTTGTGCTGGGTTACAAACGCAGAGACCCGCGACGGGCTCCGGTAACGCGCTTGGGCAGCTCCGTCCCTCTGTACTCTGCGTGGATCGGAGTGAAGGGTGGGAAGACTTGGCCCGTGTGAAATGTCAATGGCACGCTGAAGCTGTGCTGAATTACCCAGGTAACAGGGCTGGTGTTCCCTGAGAGCACCGTGGTACCCGGGATTGGAGTCCAGCTGGAGCGGGGCTGGGTGGCAGGGAGGGATGCTGGTTGATGCTGAGAAAATTCTGTTTGGTTGAGGCTGTTTGTCTTACACTTTTTTGTATTTTTTTCTTTTCTTTTTTTTTTTGTTTTTAACGAGGCTATTGCATTACAATTCCTAGGACACTCCTCTGCAGCCTAGAAATAAGCTGGTTTTGGTCACAGGTATTCTCATGTTCTGGTTTCAGCTGCCCACAATGGACAGATCCCTTAAGAAACTGCAATAAAAATGCCTCATATTGTTCTCCTAATATTAAACTGGGGCAGACGCGTAATTTCATTTCATTTCATATTTTAGGTGCCCCGTGCTAAATCCGTGCCAGGTAAGGCAGTCTAGGTCAGGCTGTGATGCCCAGATGGCATCTGCAGAGATGTGGGTGGCTCCTGGCAGCGGTCCGGGGAGAGGATTAACCTCCAGCTGAGGGGCTGCAGAGACACGGGTCGCTCAGAAACTCCCTCTAAAACCCCAGCAGAATGGACACATGACCTCTGCTCTGCCATTCACATGGAAAACTGCTTCCCACTGCATGGGCTGTAATCAGCTAAGAGATGTAATTAGTTTTGATTAATTCGTTGCAGGGCCTTTAACTTCACACCTCCTTTCCCTGCTTTCTGACTGGCAGTGGCTACTCTGTCCCTTATTTTCAGTTGATCTCTGTAAACTAATTACTTTTTACTGGGTCAGCGCTGTTATGAAATTACCATTTTATGAGACTAAAAATAGCTCAGATCCAGTCAGCAAGCCAATCACTTCCCTTCATCTCCAATGAAAATACAATGTTATCTTTAATCTGTATTTCTCAGGCACTTAGTGTGATGCAAGCTGGAAAGAAAGGGGAGGGGGGGAAAAAAAAGGAAGAGGAGCTTAGAAAAAAATCGTCAATCAGTTGCTATAGATGCATCTCTGCCAAGGCTTCCATTGGTAAATTTAGCAGTTGTGTTACAAATTTAGCCAGTACCATTACTTGGCCTTATTCAAAATAATTCACTTCTCGCGCAACGAGTTTACCCTAAAGGAAAGTTATTTTGTCTTGCACATTAAAAATGGTGTCTTTGCACGTACGTGCAATCCCTGCAAATATCCAAAGCCCCAGAAAGCCTAAGGACAGAGAAATTTATTATTTTATTTTTTTTTAAGAGAGAGAAAAATCCAGTGAAACCTGCTTGCTCTGAGAATGAATAAAGGTATTTTAATACTTCTGGGGTTCTGCTGAATACAAAGAGCTCAAAAATGAGATGCTTGCCTGAGATTTACAGCAAGATAGTGAAGGGAAAAGGTTCCCTCCGTAGTTCCTGGTACAAAGACATTTCGCACACAGTATCTGTAAATCCATTAGGAGAAGAAAATTGATACACATTTCGTATAAGATGAAGCTGGAGTCAAGAGAATGAAAGCTCAAGAAAATGGCTTCTTTGTGTAGCTCCATCAATTCATTGTTTGATTGGATTTTCCCTGTATTAAATTCAAGCAGTCCTTTGGCCTGTGGATATATACGAGTTGTTGACTGTGCGGGAAGTGGGGAGCGTGATGCAATTTTAGCGCCTCGCTTTACGAAGGAGATATCCCACATCCCATCCGTCTTCCCGTCGATGATGTTAACTATGCAAAGCAGCGTTTCTATTAAAGCCCTTCTTCTGATTCAGCTGAAGCACCGACGCGCGCAGCTCGGTTCCTGGCCAAACACCAATCTTGCCGGAGAAGCTGGGAATGGCAGCGCTCCAGAGATGATTTATTATTTTCCTTTCTTTGCAAACTCCTCGTAGTTTGCATGAAGGAGGGTGAATGAAGGTTACTATCAGCCTGAGTGGTTTCAGCGCTCTGCGCCGGGGAAGCGCGTGCAGAGAGCTCCCGGTTCACGCGGCGGCTGGCAGCGTGTGCGGGGGACGCGGGCAGCGTTCGCTGAGTTCTCGCTGGTCCGGCTGCCAGCACTTTGGCAGCAGGGGTTTCACGGGGTCTTTCACCGCGTACGTTTCAACCCCTTTCTTTTTCCTGATTGTGCTGTAACTACTTATCATTACTTGATCCAAAT